>VZUI01046530.1:0-42075 GCA_013401135.1 Cettia cetti
AGGAGGACCTGACTGGACTGCCACCAACACCCTGACCAGCAGGGTGCCAGGCTGTGCTCTGACTCTGACAGGGTTTTCTTTATTTCCTTTTTTTGTACTACTACATTTTAATTTTAATTTTCCTAGTAAAGACCTGTTCTTCCTATTCCCATATCTTTTCCTGAGAGCCCCTTAATTTCAAAATTATAATAATTCAGGGGGAGGGGGTTACATTCTCCATTCCATGGGAGGCTCCTGCTTTGAAACAGACACCTGTTTTTACAAACCAAGACACGTGGAAAAGGCTGTCTGTCCTCAGAGCACAGCCACTGCCTCGTGCAGGTTGGCCTGATGGGTGGTGCCAAACACAGCTCTGAACAGACAGTGCCCAGTGCCTCTGCTTCCAGTCAGGGCTGCCGGGGGGCAGCAGCCAGGAACAAGTGGGAAATGAGCTTGCACTCACCTATTAATCTGGGAAAAGTGGGTGATTCTGAGCTGGTGTGTGCTGCTTGGGCAGCAGATACATAAAGGCTGCTGCAGGACAAGAACTGATGAGGGCAGCCTGCAACAGAAAGGGCTGTTTTCACACAGTGCTGCAAAAATGGAAGGAAGTAAAGGCAATTCCATGAAAACTCAACCCCTGCTGAGCAAACAGCATCCTTGAAGCAAACACTCACAGGATTTTGTAGCCAATGTAGTGCCTACACTTTAATGGCAGAATGATATTTCAGTGTTAAATGTGACATTTTTCTTTGTCTTTGATGGCACAGTATCTCTCTCTGATCAATGAGAAAATGGAAGGCAGCTGAAAAGAGAAAGGACTATCTTTGCTACCAACTGCAAACGTTTTTCCTGCTTTTTATTATCAGTATCTCTCTATGACAAAATATGAACTTTTTTATATTTCATGGGGGTTTTTTTAGGACTGATGCTATATATTTTACATCCCACATCAACTTTTCTGTGGTTAATTCTAGTCAGAAACTTTACAGAGGATGAGGTCTTTATCCTGTCATTTTATACTATCACACTGCTCAGGGAAACAGGATGTTAATGTAAGAGCTCAGGGAGTGGTACAACGAATATGCTTGCAGAATATTTGAGATACTATGTAGTAATTCAAGATAAGATCTCTTGCACATCTGTTTACAAGAAAATAAAGACTGCTGACTAAACAAAGGGGTCTTTAAAGTACTGGGGGAAATAAAATGTGTAAATACTTGAAGACTTGCAAAACATGGATTTATTGATGAGATTAGAAACATGAATTTATGAACACTAATCAATAAAATAGTTTAGCTTTTGTACTGGTGAAAAAGAATACTCTAAAACTCAAAGATCTGACAGACTGTTGAAAGAGAGATACTATGTTAATTTTCAACAGCAATTAAAACCCAAAAACAATGCAAAAAATGAACCCCAAAGCAAAAAAAACCCAACAAACCCAGGAAGAAAATTAGGCCTGATAGTTACTCTCTTAAGCCAGATTTTATGGTACAAAGATCTATGTCATAAATATTTCAGAGGCAAACCCCACATAAATTACAGAATTATTTATAAAGAAGAAGTACTAGAGTTAACATATATGTTCTTATTAACAGAGTTGCCAAAATGCTTTTGAAGACTGAGTGTATGAACTTGTTTTGTGATGAATTAGAATTGATTTATTAGCTGTAGAAGAAATCCTACTATCTAAAATTTAAACAACTATAAACATCTAGTAATAAAGTTTGCTACCAGGACATGAGGTTGCTAACTTTAAAAAAAAAACCAACAACTTTGAAATACTCTATGACACCTAGATGAAATTAAATGCAGTGATGGGTGTGAAGCTGTTGTTCATTTACCTGCATTTTGGATAAAGTGTCCAAGGCATTAACAAAGGCCCAGGTGTGTCTGAGCACTTGTTGAATAACATAGAATTCTACAAGTCCCATTCTGACCAGGCTAACCTTTCTGTTTTCTTGTGCTATGGATAAATTTTTCTGATTTCATATTCTAGGAGACTTAATTTGAACAAACCCACAACCAACTAAATTTAAAGAACAAGACCCCTAAGTGTCACAAAAAGAGCTCCTTGATTTCACTGTTTTTGCTCTTGGCTGGCATTATTTTCCTGTGAAAAGTAACCATGACTTGTTTTGTAGGCTTTAATGCAACATACAGTTCATTACCATGGAACTGAAGATTTTTGTCATGCATTCCAGTACTATTTCAGCCTCAGAATTACCAGCCATGGTAATTTTAATTTAAATGGCCTTAGAAAAGTAGTTTGGTCTGCTGTCAAAATACTCCTGGAATGCAGAATATTCAGTATGGCTTTATGCAGTTAGGCCTGAGTTTCATCAGGACTTGAGAGAAATACTGCTAAGTATGGCAGAGAATTATGGAAACTGAAAAGGATTAAAGAGGTACTGTAGAGAAAAGGCTTTTACTTGAATTCAGAAATCATGCACTTATATATGACAAACACTCACTTTTCAATTCACTGCTGTGAGACCAAATTACACTGCAAAGCATTTCTAAGAGGGTTTTTTTCATGTACTTTTTTCTGACTACTTATATTTCTGTAGTATGCCAATCTGTCCTTGGTGACCTCCTGGTGAGCTATTAAAAATCTCATTTCTCTTTCTTCTTTTTCCTACCCACTGCCTGCTCCGAACTGAACTCGGTCATTAAGTGAGAGTCAGTTTTCTTCACTGTGGTGGTCATTAATTTTTCTTGGTATCCTTTAGAAATTTTGTCATCTATGCCCTCTCATAAAGAAATCTGGTGTGCTGTTTCAACGCCAATAAACAAACCCTCAAGCCTTGGCTGACAGACAGATCCCCCTGTTTATCCTGGTGAGCAGAGTTATTTCTCCAGATAAGTGTGGCCAGTGGAAATAACGTTGGTGTTCCTCACAGAGAGTGTCTTCTTCAGGGCTGGGGCAGGTGGAATATGCTCTTGAGAGGCTGCAGAGGAAGGGAAATCCTGCACCTGACTAAAGCTTTCCCTTGCCGGGCAGTTTTGCGTTTGCACTGACCCTGTGTCACTGCAGCCATTTGGTTCAGGAAGCACTTTGCTTCCAAGGATCTTTCGTATTTGGGTGTTCTCTGGGAGTTCTTAAACTGCAGGATAAGCAAAGAGCTCATTTTTCCTGCAAGTTAATGCAGTGAGCTAATTTTGATGTTAATTTGGAGGTGTTTGTAAAAGGCTGTTAATCGATACGGTTTGTACTGAGTAACAGAACTGAGTGACAACTGGTGCTGTATGGAATACCTGATTTTCTTTTAATTACATATTTATTTCCTGTGTTCCATAAAGCAGACTTTACAGGCTTGCTTCCTTGGCTTAATTCCCTGTGGATGAAGAAAAACCGATGCAAATGAAGGTCCAGTTTTGCAAATATCTGTATTTGGGTTTGGCGTAGTTACTCAAATTCCTAATAATTTGGAAGAGCAGATCTTCAGGTAGAAAGAAAGAATAGATAATTTAGTTTTATCTCAGCAAAGGCACACTAAGCGTCATTATCTATGAATACCACAGCCATGATTAAGTATTAATTATACTGCTGGAGGTGACTGCAGGGGGTAAGAGTCTTGAAGTATTGGCTTTTCAGCAAAAGCAATGTTTTATATATGACATATTTATTATGTAAAGGATTCTTCTAGAACAAGCCTTTCAGAGAGAGGCCACTCCACGGCAAGGTTTCTTACTTCGGTATTTGCAAAGGAATCCACATTTTGTTTTGTTTATGCTTTTAGTTTTCCTTTTATATTCTGGTATGCTGTTTTAGTGAGTGGTAGTTTTAGGATTCAGAAATCAGGTTGAATTAATCTTCAGTAGTGAAATCTCACTATAGGTGAGCTCTGGTCACTGTATTGTGAAACCTGGTTTTATTTTGAATAGTCACTGAGTGAGAACACCTGCAACTTGCCAGGATCTCCTAAAGCTGTAGGAACTTGGGTGAAGTTGGGCATGCTGTGATGCCTGCTGAGCTTTTCTTGGGTTGTGACTGCTCTTGAGCTTTTGACTGGGATCATTCTGCTTGGTGTGTAACACTCCAGAGCCATGTGGAAGTCGGTGCTGACATTTAAAGCTCTTTGGAAGCATGAATCATCTCCAAAAGCCCAGATCTCAGGAGGTACAGTAACGTTTAAACAATAGCTGGTGGTCAGATCATGGCTCACTGGCTCACATCTGCATTACAAAAAGAAATCTGAATAGTCTGTGGTGCTCTGTTGTGCTTACTGTTGATGCTTTGTGGCTGTGTTCTCTGTGCTCCTTTGGGTACCACTGGGATCATCCTGTAAATGGTGGGAAAGTCACTGGTGAAATGCATGGAATGCCAAACCTGCATTCCATTTCCTGGAAGCTGATTTTGAAGGACTTGTTGTCCCTGAAGTCACAACCTTTATATAACAGGTAGGTAAGAGGTGTCAGGGTGAAGAGAGGTGTGTTTAGTCTCACAGACAACATCACAGGAGATTAAACTGCTGTAAATTCAGGCCAAATGTAATTTATTGCTATGACACAGAGTATTTGAAGAGAAGGTAACAAAGGAAGAAATTTCTAAGGATTGAGGTAGGTTTGCAGTTGAAAATCACCACTTTGATATTTTGTTTGCCTTGCTAATGAGCTACTTTGATGGAACCAGAAGTCCTCGTTTTGCAGGTGTTTGTGGGGGAGTGTTGTGAGTGGCTTCCTGTGTCGGTGTGACCCATGTGTGATGTCTCCCAGCTCTGAACATCTCCTGGTGACCTGGCTGTGACCAAGGTTCCGTGTGAAATGCAGAACAGATCATGCCAACAGGTTTGATACCACCACTGTGCTCTAAGGAGGGGCATTAATTCACATGCTACCTCCCTGGACCATAGAAGCTGCTGTGAGTGTTATTAATTGAACTTTGAGGAATTATCACGTGGATTAATAGCCTTTTGCAAGGTAAAAGAACTCACTGTTTTCCTGAAAGTACCAAACAAGCATGTTTCCTGTTGGCATTTGTGGGGATTTTAGTGAGCTCAAACCGTGCAGTGTTCTTCAATTAACTTTGATTATACTTCTGTATAATTTATTTTGAACAATAACTGGAAAATTAGTTTCCATTCAGGAAACAATTGGAGCTCATCGTGTCTTGACCTCCTGTACACTAATGTAATTTTAATGAAGACAGGATTGAATTTTATTAGGGATGAGATGAATGCACTTAGGAACAGAATCTGTCTTTCCTATCCCAAAATGGCAGTAAGAATTGTGGTGATGAACCTAGACAAAAACAATGGAAAGTGAATATTTTCATTATTATAGGATTTTATTTAAGAGTGAACAATCAGATGTGATTAGAAATAGGAACCACATCTGCACTATATAATAATATTTTACCACATTTTCTTTTATGCTTGATAGCATTAGTTTCTGTGCTACTGGGGAAGAAAGAAGGACAGCTGTAATGGCAAATAACATAAGAAGGGATGGTGTTTTCTTAGGCTTCTGGTGCTCACTGCAGCACATCTATTTAAAGACTGTGTAGTCTTTGTGGACAGTTGGTTTCTGTTATAAATGTGATGACTTAGAAAGATAATTAGTTGATAACTAATTGTCCTCACCTTTGGGCAGAAGAGTGATTATTATAACACTTAATTTAGACTTCTTCCTACCTTATTTTCCCCTACTCTGACATATGCTCCCTTCCAATCACTGCAAGCACAAATGTCATCTTTGGGAGAGGGACTTGGAATCCTTTTTCTTGTGTTTCAGAATATCTTAATAGAAGGAACTGAGGAAGAGGGCAATGGTCAATGCAAGAAGAGCATTCTCCTCTCCTTGAAAAAGTACTTATTTTCTATCAGCATGCATGAGGCATTTGGATGATGCCTTAAGAACACTGACTTGAATTGACCAGGTCAAGCTGGACTGAATTATCACTTGCAGGTCCCTTCCAACTAAAATAGCAGTAGCTTTTCTTTCTTCTCAGCAATATGATTATTCTTGTTCCTATTATAAGAAATGTTATTTATTTACTTAAACTTAATGAAGCAACATATAGCTCCGTAACAACTCAAAACAAAATCTGGATTTAGCCAGTGGTAGGAATATGGTTTGCTCTTGTCTATACTCTTTCTACCTGCCTCCAAGGTATAGAAGGTAGTCAGATTTTTAAACAGTTCTTTTAAGCCAGATGGGTTGTTAGATTCCGTTTCCTTTAGATACAGCAAATGATTCTTGCCTGCTTGGTATCTCCCTTTAATTTAGATATCTTGCTTTTTGCAAAAGGGGGTGACAGAATGCAGGCCATTGGAAGATTAAGTTTCTAAAACTCTCTCAAGCTGTTCCGTCTCTCACCATGCCTACCAAAGCACCCAGAATGGTTTGGGATGCAAGGGACCGTAAAGTTGTCTCATTCCAACCCCTCTGCCATGGCAGGGACACCTTCCACCAGACCAGGCTGCTCCAAGCCCCATCCAACCTGGCCTTGAATTCCCCTTACAGAGACCATATCAAAGGGAGGTATGTGCTAAAGAGGCTGGGAGAGGGAGCATGGCTGGGAGAGCTGACCTCAACTAGCTGGAGGGATATCCTGTACCACAGAAAATCCTGCCCAATCCAGAAAATGCAGGGAGCCAAGGGAGGCCAGTGACAGGGTGACAGAGCCAGCCAGGATGCCCTGTAGAGAGGACTGGTCCCTTTAGAAATGAGAAACTGCCCTTTTGCAAATGAGAAATCCCTATGGCAGCACTCAGGGCATTTCAACATCCCCAAGAGAACCATCCCACAGTACTCCATCTCATCCACTCCTTGCCAAGGAAAGATTTCCCTGCTTGGGGCAGGTCCCTCTTTCCCTGCCCTCTGGCAGCCAAACCAGGGATTTGGGGATTGGGATTGACCTGGGAGCTTCCAGGTCAATCCCTCCTTCCCCTCGTGGGGTTCACGTGCAGCTGGGCAGGGGCTGACACCCAGTGGGAAGCTCAGCACATGCCCAGCTCTGCTCTCCCTGCTCCTGGTGACTCTGTGGTGCCTGTCCTGCTGCTCGGTGCTGTGAGGACTCTGACCAATGTTGTTTCCCCCACAGGTGCCTGGAGCAGTGTCCCCATAGCCATCCTCTTGGTCACCATCCCTGGCCCAACCTGGGGTGGACAGAGGCTGCCCTTAGGCATCACCCCCCCTCCCACTATAAATATGACCCCTGGAAAAGAGAGGAGCTGCAAAACAAGCCTTTAATGACTAAATGGGAATGAGGAATGTAGGAAAGGGCTGTGGCCAGGGGTCTGGATGTAGGCCACTGGCCCAGGGTGCCTTCTGGCCTGGGTGCTGCATCACCGCCGTCGTCTTTTCCTTGCTGGCTGGGCCGTGGTCCTGTGGGAAGGTCTCTTGGCTCGTGGGGCTGCTGGCTGGCGCAGAGCTCTTGGCCTGGCTGCTGCCAGCTCCTGTGTTTTGGGGTGCATGTGGACAGTGAGGATGCCTGGTGGCTGCCTCTGCGGTGCCTCCTCCTCCATCTGGGCCGTGTAGGGTGAGCGAGGCCGGGAGGCACTGGGTAGGCTGGCAGAGGGGGTCAGGCTGGGGAGGGCAGGGATGGCATCCTCGCTGTTTCTTTGCTGTGCCTCCACCACCGGATTATTGGGCTGGTCGTCTTCCAGCAGGCATTCACAGAATTCAAGGAACTCATCGAGGTCCTCAGCCATCAAGCTGGGGACATTGGCAGCCAAGATGGTGTCCTCATTGTCCCCTTGCTGTTCCAACTCCTCCTGCTTCTCAAGGCAGCCACCGTCCTCCAGGTACTCAGAGAGTTCTTCCAGGAGAGCATCCAAGGTGGAGCTGTTGGGGCTGTCGAGGATGGTGTCCTCGCTCACCGTGGTGTCAGGCCAGGCAAACAGATTGATGCTGTCCCCTGCCTGCTCAGGAATGGCCTCTGTGGTGTCAGCTAGTCCCTCCTCAGGCAGATCCGTGGTCTCTTCTGGAAATGGAACCCCAAGAGATTGAAGCTTTCCTCAGCTTGTCTGCCAGTGAGTAGGCTTTGCCACCCACCAGAACTTACCTTCGGGCTCCATCGTGGTTGTGCCAGCTGTTAGAGCCAGGGCAGGCTGATGGATGTGGAACACACTAGAGCCTATGGGGTAAAGGGCCTCTTCCTGGACCACAGCTCTTGGCTGGTGGGGCAGCAGTGTCCCCATCACCACCTGCTGTACCCAGCCATAGGCAGGGGGACAGAGAGCACCCCTGAGGGGCACCTGCACCAGCTGGGGAAGATGCACCACAGAGGGGAGATGCACCACCTGCCCCAGGGTCCCTGGGACGCCCTGCCTGGTGGTGACTGGGACCAGCTGGTGGGAGCCAGAGTGGAGCTGGACAGGCTCAGAGGACACTGGCAGCCTGGGGACAGAAGGCAGCTCCCAGGCAGCTCCCAGGGCAGGGAAGCTCACACTAGGCACCTTCACCACTGTCACCTGGAGAGGGAGCCTCTCTGTTGGGGGAAGCAGAGAGGGGTGTTGGGGTGAGATACTGGCAGGCAGAGGTAGCTGGGGGTACCTGGAGGGTAGGAGCCCCAGGAGGAGCAGGACCCTGCTGCTGTACCTGCCATGGTGCTTGGGCAGCCTGGGGGTTGCCTGGGACCACCACCCCCCGGGGCGTTCTGTCGCCAAGGCGACTGTTGGGGCAAACAGAGTTCTGGGGTTCCATGGCCATAGTTGTTCCACCAATACCCGCTCCAGCCAGTGGCGGAACGGGAGCCTCTCCCTCATCAGCACCCACAGCCTCCAGCCTGACGGTGACAGCAGGAGATGTGCATGTGCCCTGGGATGCCAGGAGCCCCCCGTTCCCATCCAGGCCTGTCCCCACAGCCGGCTCCAAAGCTGCCCTCAGCTCCAGAACAGCCTCCTGGGAACGCCCTGCTGTTCCCAAAGGGGTCTGTTCCCAGCTGGACAGCCCAGGCCCCCTGTGGGCCCGGCACAGGGAGAGCTGTCCCTTCCCCACTCACCTGCCGGGCATCCATCGGCCGTTCTGGCGGTTGCCGGGTTCCAGTTCCACATCCCAGGCAGTTGGGGAGCCCTGCCCTGGCCCAGCCCCATGGCCCGGCACCCCAAACCCCCATGGGCACACCGGGCACCATCCTGCCCCACAGCTGCTGCTCGGGAATGTGGGAATGGCCCCAGGCCCAGGTCCACTGAGGGCACCCGGGGGCTTCCAGGTCAATCCCTCCTTCCCCTCGTGGGGTTCACGTGCAGCTGGGCAGGGGATGACACCCAGGGGCTGGCTTGGTTCCTAAAAGGATCCCAAAGAGGATTTTCCTGTGGGAACAGCTGTCAGTGGGGATTTGGTGGGCGGTACTAAGAGGAATGTGACCCAGGTCCAAACTCATTTCTGTCCAGTTTTTGGAGCTGCTGAACACAATTTTGCCTGAAGTAAAACACAGGCTTTGGTGGTCAACTGCTCTGAAATAAACCACAGAACTGGTAACTGCTCTCATTATATCCTAGGCTGCTGCTGTCAGAAATAAGGTTTAAATTAGTGTGGAAAAGCATTTCAACATCTTCTTTCTGCAAACATTTGATCAAAATGCTGCAGTATGTTATAAAGTACTGTTTTATTTATTTTTTTGCAAGAAAAAAACAAAATCAAAAGCCATGAAAATATATTATTTATTTATTTTTTGTAGTGGCCTTCACTGTGTTGTGGGGGTTTAAAGTTTTGTAGACTTGTAACAGTTAGCAGCCCTAAGTAAAAACACTCACAAATAGGGATAAAGGAGGTAAGTTATTTGGCAGAGATAATATTGTGCATTGTTTGCAGATGGCCTCTTACAAGGAAAAAAGTGAGTAACAAAGTTACAGCCTCCAGGCTTGGCCGCTTCTTCTGAAAAGAAAAATACTGTTGTGGTTCACTCAGCTGCAGATAGCTTTTTTATTTTAATAAACTGAAGGGTATCCAAAACTCCAGTTCAAAGAACAAGCAAGCAACAACACCCCCCCCCCCCCCCCACCCCAAACAAATGAAAACATTCATAAACAGTTGCCAGGAAAGCATTTATAATTTTTTTTCTTCTATTGTGATTTCTGCAAATATTTTGATTATTGTGGTGCCTGGATACTAGTTTTCTAAATGTAAATTTTCTGCCTTAATTAGGCACCATTAAGCATTTCTCCCTAAACACAGAGATTAAGCATTTCAATATGCTTTTCTAATTGCATTAAAAAGAAAAAAGATCAAATTGTAAAAGTGCCTGGAGTCAGTTCTCTGTGTACCCACACATGTAGCTCTCATTAATGTCAGAGTTAAGTGTAGAGGAATAGAGAATTAGACCTGGGATACACCTTATTAAAATGTGTGTAGGTGTTTAAACTTAGATCTATGCTGGTTAATGGAGAAATGCCTGAAGAATAGGGTCTGGTGTAGGCACAATAATAATTTTATCAAACTTGCCACGTGTGGGATTCATCCTACTTCTCTTCAGGCATGTTCATGGGAGGCTGAACAAGTGGCTTTCATTTTCCATTTTCCCTTGGGGATGTGCCTGCCCAGAAACTGGAGCAGCAGAGCACTGGCACAGGTGGTGTCACCTTGGCAGCTTTGGGCAGGTGAACACACTTCCTAGTCAGGGGCATTGCCCAAACTGAGACCAGGTTTGCCTGAATGTTGTTCAGTTAAATTTGTGCTCAGGTGAAGTGCTGAGTGCATGGCAGTAGGGGAAAGAAAGCACCTACTTATATTTAGAAGCTGCAACAGAGGCACTCAGAGACAAATGTGTTCTTCATCTCCCACTTCAGTGAGATCTGAGAACCCAAAATCATTGATGGGCCTGGTGCTGGTGGTATAATCTTGTGAATACAGCGTGCCACAGGTCATGTGTCTTCTGTAATATCTCTCCCAGTGGGGCTTTTGAATCCTCACTAGATTCTTTAAAAACAAGTAATTAAACCTTTTAGACAGGATTAGGTTTGCAAATACAAAATCTGGGGTTCTGTCTGTCAGAGTAAGGCTTGCTCCAGATACTGAGTGAGCCAACTAAAGGCCAGGAAGGAGCCTACAACAGGACTGAGATCTGCACCAAGAATTTTGGTTATTGGAAAAAAATATTTTCCAAAGTCGTTAGAATTTGTCACACAAGAAAATAACCGTCTCAGAAAGAAGCTGAGGAAAGGTACATTTTTTACAAGGAATCCAGATTTTCTCCTTTTCACAAGGAGTCCAGAATGCTGTCCTGTCTTCCTCAGGCTTGTGGTGTTAGTGAAGTGGTTGTTCACAGGTGACACCCAAAGCCCTTCAGCAAACATGGAATATATATCCCAGCATCTTGACAAAGTTGTGCAAAGGGTGAGCAAAATGCCTGACACAGCTTAATATTAGAACCTGCAAAAAGTGAAGGCAGAGAGAGTTATGCTGGCATTGGAAACAGGCTGGAAGGAACAGGCTGGATGTTTTGGGATATTTTTTGTTGCTATTTATTATTTATCTTGGCTGCTGCTGCCATTTACAAGGCTTCTGCAGCACTGGTAGTATCTGCACAGAGGAGTGTGGTTAGAAGAGAAATATGTGGAGCCTGCAGCCTATGAGCACACCTTTGGGGCAGGAAGGGGCCTTCCAGCAGAACAGAAGGCAATGGCTGAAAATCTGAGATCCTTGAGAGAGGTTTCTTAACTGAAGGCTAAGACATTAAGACTAGCAGTTGGGTGTGTTGACTGTTTCATGAACTAAGTAGTACAACCAGCCAAATGGATTTATTGCCTTGCGTTAGAGGAATGGAAAAGGAGGTTTTTGCTTTTATATTGGGGGGGAGAAACAACACTTCTTCCTGCCTACCAGGGAAGAAATCTGGAAGAACATTGAGGAGAAAAATTTTTGGGTCAAGAAATTGGGCAAATACTCTTAGAAAAGTGAAACAAGCCTTTATTTGTGTTCAGTATTTGGCCACAAGTTTGCGTCTGGTAGCCAAGCTGGAGCTTTAGCAATGACTGTTAGGCTTTTCCCAGCACTTGTGTGTGTCACCAAATCAGACCAATCATCTTACAGTGGAAGTCCAGCAATACTAGTATCTGAGGAGGCTGAACATGGAGCTGGGGACAAGAGCAGGAGCAAAGAAATTGATGGATGACTCCAGTTTATCCAGGGAAGAATTACTGTTACAGAGCAAGAGAGGGAGTGAAACAAAAGCTGGAGATCTAACAAGAGAGACAAGATACTGCAGGTGGTTTGAGGTAAGTAAGCTTATTCAGTAATCAAAAAGTAACCAAAGGTTGTTTACTTGGTAAATGAAGTAGCATTTGTCTAGTGCAGGTTAGAGCCCTGCTCTGTGAACATGTCTGGAAGTGTGAAATAAACAGAGTTTTCTAGGAAACCAGGAATTTCATTCAAGAAACATCAGTCCTGAAGGCAAAAGAATGAAAATCTGCCCAAAGCACAGCTTGGCAGGTGCTGGGATAGATCCAGGCAAAGTGTTACCTACACTTCCTATATCACAGAGTATCCAGTCTCTGCCAGGGGCAGGCTTGGCAGGAATCTTTGTTCTAACCTGTCCCTGCATCCACCCCAGCAGAGTATCAGGATGGCCAGGAATGATGTAATTACCAGTAACACTTGTGTCTTGGTGCAGAATGTGGCAGAGGAGCAGAGGTTTAATCCAGCTTTGCCAGCTGCTTCAGCTGATGCGTGGGATCCGCGTGGTTTGTAGGCCTCCCCTCCATTCTTCTGCTTGTTTGCAGGTGCACTTTAATCAGCCTCAAAAGACAGAGAATAAAGGAGGATTAAAATACACTGTCATAAAACAATGCAAATTTCACACTTTTATTAAGTGGAGCTAGTGCAAAATCTGGATATTTCCAGTTTCATATTAAAAAAATATTTTGAAATCTTAGGTGGATATAAATAGTATCTAGCTTTTTGTGTTGGACCTTGCTGAGGTACCAGAAACTGCTGCTGCCCTCTGCACTCTTTGCTTTTCACATCACCATGCAAGTGATGGAGTTAGCAACCTGTTAACTTGCTGCCTTTCAAATGTATTTAATTATTCCATTTTGGTACGCCAGTGTTTCATGCTGATGCTTTTAATAGTAGTGGACACATTTTGTGTTGTTTCCCTGTAGGTCATTAACACTTAATCTAACTGCAAGTACATACAGAACCGACATTTATTTGCCATGGCCAATTTAAACTGTCTGTAGTCCCATTGTTTCTTTTATTAACAAAGAACTAAAATAATCTTAAAAAAATACACAAACCAATAAAGTTTACTGTTAGCAAAGTCTTCCATGAGCTTTGACTAGGATATTGTTATTTATAAAGCAAAGCAACCCATCAAATATTTTTTTTTTGCTTCAGTTTAAAGTGCAGTTAAGTAATGCAGTAAATATTAAATCCATTGATGTATGCTTTACATTTTATCATATTCAAAGTGATCCATGCACAATTAGGTTTGTTTGAATTAAAGTCTAAGAATTATAATGTTCATTTAAATGTAATACTGTCTATTAGGGAAAAAAAATCAGAGACAGCCTAATGTTTTCTCATTCTTTCTATGCAGTTAATTTAATGCCTAATAAATATATATGTTTTTCTAATTTTTACAAATAGCAATTTATGACTCTAGGCCCTGTGTTTGCTCACTGAGCTGAAGCAAGCCTGGAAATGGATCCCTGGAAGTAGGAGATGAGGTTTTCTATAATTTTAAAGTGCTTTAAAACAGCAGTTTATTTGTTTATTTTCTAAACAATCCGCTGAGTCAGCTGTCCGTAAATTAACTTAGTAAAACAAGTGACTGTGATTTGCTGAAGGTTCATGTTTGGGAACACAGGGCTCAGTACTTGGGAGCATCTTTTAATTGCGGTACAAGAGAATAAGATTTACCCTTAATGAAAACAAGATTCATTGCCCAGTTCTGTTGGTATCTTCACCACAGGTTTAGTTTATTCTTTTTCCTGCAAAAATGGAAGAATCATGTTTTTCTTCTAAAATAAACTGAAAAAATATATTTCCATAAATAGAAAGGGCATTTAAAGCTGTTCATTTAAACTTATGCAGAAAAAAAAAAAAAAAAAAAAAAAAAAAAAAAAAAGATGAATCCATCTAATCTTTTGGCAATTAAAAATGAATGTCACATTAATTAGAAAAATGTCTCAAATGAATTATTCTGAAATTGAAATAATGATCTGTGCTAAAATAGTCCTTTAAAAATGTATGTATTTTTGATTACTTAATCTTAATGTATTTTTAATAGACTGCATTCTAAAAAAAAACCCCACCCAAGCACATAATTTCTGAAAGAATTGAAACATTGTTCTTTATTCCCATTTCTCTGCTACAGAATATCTGAGGATTTGTGAGGTGCATTGTCCATTATTTGCCATGGTGTGAAATTGCATTTGAAATTTTGCATTTGGTCATTTCTCCATCCCTGGATTCTGGTCCATTTCGAAGGTTGTATCCAACAGGAGGGTGGCAGCTGTTAGGTAAATTCAAAAATTCTAGCAGGACGTGTGCCACCAAGAAATCTGGGAAAGGGAGGTAATTTCCCTACATCTAATACTGTCAGGATTTTGGTATCTGCTAAGTTCAACTTGATGTAGAAATAACACATTAGCTTGACTAAATCTCTTGGCTAAGTCCTTTATTAAGAAAATACATGATAAAAATAGCATGAGTATGTCATAATTGGGAACTTCTGCACACATTTCAGGAAAGGAGAAATGCAGCCATTTAATAGATTGTGACCTTTAAGAAGTACAAAATACTGCTTGAGGCAGCACTACTGTTCTTCTGAACCTTATTTTCGGCCCTTTTTTTAATTTATGGGTGAGGGCCTTGGGAGGGGACACCCTGGAGTGTCTCTGGGTGCCCAGAGCAGGGTTTAGGTGAAGAGGGAAGGCTGTGCCCACGTGCTGCTTGCCCAGTACTGTCACTGTCCTGATCTATAACTGCGGATGGATCTCTCCACTGTCCAACTCCTTGCAAACCCAGCTGTATTTCTGCCTTCCCCCCACCACGCAGTGACAAAGATTTTAAGATTTTAATTGTGTGGTATGAAGAAGTAGTTAATTTTATTTTTGCTCCTGGTGGTTACAGTGGGTATCTTATAGCTCTCGTATCATGAGAAATAGCAAATAATGATTTCCTGTTCCCCTTTTGTCAACCACCATAATTTTATTGCTCTTTATAGCATTTCTCATTGTCTTCCTTCATGCCACAAGGTCAAAAGACCTGCAGTGACCCGTTGTCCATGTGGGCAGTCTCTACCTTATTTCAGCCTTTCTCAGTCTGTTCTGAACATGACAGCCATGCCAACCTCATGCCTCTCCCTGCAGTGCCAAAAAGGATGGGTTTTTCCACAGTCTCCTCACTGGAATGGGGTCAGTTTTGTTCAGACATACAGCAGGCTTGCTGCAAAAGGAGCTTTCCTATTTACCAAACAATTTGTGGGTGTAGATCAATGTTACCAACTGGCAGAAAATAGTCTTTCCTGGACTAAACTATCCAGTTATGATCTTTTTTTTTTTTTTTTGTGAACCAAATGGATGGAGAGGAGGGACTACTAGACTCAGAGAGAGATAAACTAATGTTGAGAGAAAATAGGTTTTTGTGAATTATTTTGGGTGAGGGCCTCTCATTTGCTAATGTTGAGGGCCAGATTTGCAAATCCGTTTATGAAATACAAGTGGGTCCCAATTTTCTGCTTTGAGAAAAATATCTGAACCAGTAGCATGTCTTCTCTGATCCTTGGGAGTAGAAAGCAGAAGGAGTTGGCACCCAGTTCTCAGTGATATTTGATATAACTTTCTTGGGACAGTTTATTGAGGTTGATCTAGTCCATTAAGGTTTCATTCCATTCTTGTCCAATTTTTTAAACCCAATTCCTATACTAACCTTCAAAATTCAAGGATCAGAATTTTCAGGAGGTAATCCTATTTGACTTCTGATAATCCCATGTTGAGGCACACAGTGCAGTAAAAGCTTGTAGGAAAGTGGCATGGAACAACTACATTTACTCTCTGGGATTATGTGTGGTATGCTCTTAGAGTATAGGCTGTAAAATGGAAAGCCTTTAATGTTGAATGGTCCTTGTAAGAACAGTTTACAGATCTGAAATTAGATTTTCTGGAAAATTATGTGGACATCTTGGCCTTGGTAGCCAGAAACCTTGGGAACAGCAAACGGAAATGTAAGGGAAGAAAAGGAACGTGGTACTTTGTTTTAGGGAAGTCATGTAAGACTGCACCTGCACGATTGTGGTTAAGGAATATTGCTAAGAAACATTAATAATGTGATTATTGCTTGGCAGCAGAATTTTTTACCTAAAGTTGTAGGAGTTTATAAACTGAGCTTTGGAAACAATAGACAACTTCACAATGAATGACTTCTTGCTTCCACCTAAGTGGAGTCCTGTCTCTCAATTGCCAACAGAAAATAAACACATAAAAGCTTTCTTCAATATCACTCTTCCCTCAAAAAGGAAGTGAAAAAAGGCAATTTCTCCCCCTTCTGTATTTTAAGTCAAATGATAAGTCACAAAGAACTTAATTAGCAGCAGTACATGTGAGACAGGGACCATAGGCTCAATTTCCATAATTTCCAGACAGCATTATCTGTATGGAAAGAGGTAACATCACACTCTTGAGTGGAGCTGGAGCAAAAAACAAGGCAAGAATTTTTCTCCTTTTATTCCAACTCCAAGGTCTATTGATCTTCCTCTAAGCCCTATAAAATAATTTAATTTAAAAATATATATGTTTTACTCACTTCCTGTGATACCTAAGAAACAAATAATGTAAATGCCTTTTTTTTTTTTTTTTAATTAAAAGATTAATCTGGTGGGCTGGCTTGATTCTGTATTGTCCCAGCAGCAGTGCAGGGCGGTTGTGCCATTCTTGGGCAGGTGTGTGGCCATGCAAAGAGTTGAAGAAGTTCCTTGGGACCTGCAGGTGTGTGGGCCAGACTTTTGAACTCTCAGTTCATATAGAAACTTTTTTGTGTTAAACCATTGAGATTAAATGCTGCACACAGCATGCAGTGAGATGGAAAAGACTCCTCAGGCCACAGTGTGGACTCAGCGAGACTTTTTAAAGTCTCCTTATTTAGCCAAAAAATATTTTGAGGTTTCAGTAATCTGATATTGCTGTAAATTTGCCATCAGTTGCTGTAATCTCTCATTCTAATGACGCATAATCAATTTTCTCTCTAATGCAGAAGAGCAGAATGATTGAGGTGTAAATGCTCGTTATTTATAAACAGCTCAGTGCGTCACACGAGTTCTCTTATTTAACACACTTCTTCACCCTACTGACTGCTGAGCCCTCATCCTAGTCTCTCCTGGCTAGTGATTTGGGAAAGAGGAAAGAATCACGAGCCATATCCCATTTCTTTAGTGTTTTCTAAACTTAAGTGGTCTCAGTCAACATTCCTGTCCTGTTGGACATTTGTCCCCTGTAATCTTCCTCTGAACTTAGTTGTGTCTGTGATATATCCTAATAACATTTAATTAAAGCCTGATGGGCATTCACTTGCTGAACTTCTCATACTTTCCAACAAATGGCCTTTCTTCCTGTCTTCTTTCTCCTCTCTGTTGAGTCATTATTCTCAAAATAATTCCTGTGAGTTTTTGGTGTAGATGCTGACCATATCTATGCTTGCATCCTGACAGGGGAGACTTCATAGGAACATTCTAAACATTTGTATTTTAAGCTCCAGCCTCTAATAATTTGTGGCCCAGAGGCAACAGTTTGATACCTGTGAATCCTTGGATGGGTTTTTATTGCATGACTTCAACCAGTGGTTTTGTAAACGGTCCATGGTCCCGAGGTAAGGACCCAGTCACCTGGGGTGACATGGACACGTATTTCCTTTTGTTTCTGCTGAACTGGAGCTTAATTGGGTACCTACCTCTTCCTTCTTGCATTGGAAGAGTCTGTGATCAGTAATTCCCTCCTATTCTCCACAGTAATTATAGTTTCTCAAATGTAATTAGTGATGACTGTAGAGTTGGAATTTTTTTTTGTTTATTCAGACAATTTCAACAATATTCTCGTTGGATTTACCTAATTTCCAGAAGAATTTTTTAGAGACACGTTCTCTAAAATTTGTAAAAACCAAGAATTACATATGCTTCAAAGGAAAGCAGCTATGTATCTCAAAGTAGGAAACATGGATTTGTTGTGTGATGTTTCAGAAATAAGCACCCAGTTGTTTAGTACAAATCTCTAGGGCAACTTAATGAGTAAAGAAAAAATGCTGTGATGCAATTTGTGAGGCATAGGTGTGCGTTCTTCTTATGTTAGTAATAATGTATGAATTTCTGACTCAATATTAGTCTTTATAATGCTTATGCTCTCTATCTAAACATCAGATAAAATGGAAAAATCTCTTTTTGATTGCAAGTTTGGCCTCTTAAGTTCCTGATACATATGAATTAATTTTATTTAGTAAACAGTTCTTTGAAAAGTGAGCCATATGGCACATTCTCACTTGAAAATCTGCATTCTCTTCCCCAGTTATTATACTCAGGGTGATGTTTACACTTTCTGATTTCCTAAGTAGTTTCTAGATAACTTCATTGTTCCAATTACCAGCTCTTTGTCACATATTCAACTCTCAATGGGAAAAAAGCAGTTAGGGAAGAGAAAAGGGATGACTGGAAGCTGGCTAGCTATTAATGCTGGTTCTAAAATATCTCTTTTGTTTATTTTTTCATTACTTATTCAGTAAAGAAGGGCTAGGCAAGATAAACGTGTAATCTTTTTTCATGGGTATTAGTTTATCTGGTAGGGCTTTGCAGTTCATCTTCTTAAAATAGTTTACTCCTGGATCTTTTCTCACTTTTTTTGGCAGGTTTCTGCTGTATTTTTAAGTTTGCATTCACTTTCTCATGCAAGTTTTCTTGTGTTCCCCTGCAAAACATAGGGAAAAAAGTGGACTTTATGGCTTTTCAAATGGTAAAATGGTAAAATCTTTGCAATCTGAAGTGTGAGCAAAGTCAGCTGAACAATATTTGCTCTTAAAAAAAATGGGGAAAAAAGGACTATTACTCTGCATTTATTTCAATATTTCTGTTTTCTTAAGTGTGGAAATTCTTGTAACTGGCCAGCCACAGCTTCCTTCTTTCTTTTTTTTCTTTTTTTTTTTTTTTTTTAAAGTTGAACATGTCTTGGTTTTTTATGTTCTTCCTTCATAAAACCCTCACCCTGCTCTTTGGTTTATCCCTGATTTCCGAAGCAGTGTTTGGGAATGGCAGAGTGCAAAGCTGACACATGGGAAGGGGGAGCTTCTTGGAGTTTTCTAGCAAAAGCAGCCCTTGAGGTGTCACTCTGACACCCCTCCGTGCCCAGCTGCACATGCAGAGCTTGTCACTCCACATCAACACAGTGCTGAGCCTGTGCTCCTTGGAATAAACAAGAGTGTGTTTACTGAGGGGGGTTAATGATGCCTTTGGCACCTTCTCTGTGAGTTGTTAACTGCTCACAGTGTTTTTGCAGCATCTTGTACTTGATAGCACAATTTATAGAGCAAATTATACCAATTACAAGGAATGATATTTTTCTTTGATCAAATAAAGTTCGCTGCGTATTATTCAGAGGCTGCGAAAAATTCCATCCCAGTACTACACCATTAAAGCTTGGTGTAGAATGATCTTTAGTAATACATTTTTAGATAATTTTTTTTCCCTTCAACTGTTCAACCGATGGAAAAATGATGGCATAAAAGAGAGTTATGATTATTGTGGAATAAAATGGCTTTAAATTGTGGGGTTTGAAAAGTGGCAGTTGCAATAATGATGACAAAATGAGGAGAACTGGGACAAGAATGAAAATAACTCCTGGCACAGAGTGGATAACCACTTGGTACTGGGGATTCCTAAATAAAACCCAATTAGCATTGGAACTGGTGAGATTCCATGTTGAGATTTCTCCCTTGTGATGATTATTTTGCTCACGTTCGATCCATATTAAAATCAGACCAAACTGGCATAAAATGTCTAAGCAGTGCACAGCATCTTGCTGCCTGCTTTGGTTGCCCCACCAACTATTTTTGTAATAAGTGATGAATAAATGTGAGTTTATTTGCCTTCAGCTCTTATTCTCTCTAGCTTTATAGCAGTTTCTTCCTTAATTGTCCCATTTCTCCTTTAAGAAAAGCTCTAGACTTATCTTTCCTCATTTATCTGATAGTCAAATTAAAATTCTTTCAGAATCTTAGTAAAAAAATTCTGATTTTGGAAATGATTTCTACTTGTAAAAGGAGCATTGAATAATAAAGTGAGCAAATGCAACATGGAGTGTAAACAAGTTACAAGATGTTGTAAATTGACTTAAGTCCTGATTCTGCAGTAATTAACATGTGTACTGTCTAATTTTGTTAGGACAATTTTTTGCAAAAACCCGATGGTAAGATAATCTACTTGGCTGAAAAATGACTGGGAACAGATTTCTCTCTGTTAATGTTTCTTAAAAAAAAAAAAAAAGGTTTTAATCTAAAGGGAAAAGCAGCATTGCCAAGGTAACATTTCTCACTGAGTGTCTGCGTTCCCCATTTGCTCAAGACAGCTGAATGTCCAGTAAAATAGCTCAAACATCATATTTGGGTATTATCCTTTGCCATGGGCTATTTTTCACAATGAAATTTAGTAACTTCAGATCCTGACATAAGGCCAGAAGTTAAGGTAATTAAATTAAAATATACACTTCATTATGAAATGAGCCTATTTCCTGTTCTTTTGAAAGTGGTGTTTTCTGTCACTGAGGTGCTCTGGCCTTCCACTTCAGGATGTTTTTAGTGCAGTATAGAAAATGATAGGCAATAGAGACTTATTAAGAGTTTTACTGTAAGTTGGGAGTTTTAGTAATTTTCAGAATTACTTTTAAATCTCTGATTTGTATTTAATTAATATCTCTTGATTTTGCTTGGACCATATGTAGTTTAAAAAGTCTTAGTTTTAGAAGGTAGGCAGCGGGAAGGAAAAACATTAATATTTCTGTAAAGCCAGCAAGGAAGCCCATTCAACTGAAGAGCAATACATATTTTTCTTATTACAGAATCTCTGTAAAAGTGATGCATGTACCGTAGAGGGGTAGCAATCGGAGTTAATATACTTTAGAATTTGCTGCTAAAGTTCCATGCAGAAAGCAGCTGTTATTCAGCAAAATCACAAACTGTGTTTTGCCATATGACAAAGAAAATTAAGTAGCTGTAATAGCAAAAAAAAGCAATATTGAGAAAACAAAAACGTTGCCAAAGGTAAAAAAAATTATTTACAGGAACACCTTTCCAATTCTAAGCCTATGTTTAAGCCTCTAGATCATCCTAAGAAAAGGCTCTATTACCAAATTTTGGCTTCTCCATGTCTTTGCAAGCTCCTCGTTTTGTGGACTGTTAAGCCACAGTATCTGAAAGTCTGAGTTTCAGCCCTGGGAAAACACAGAAATCCTCAAGGAAACAATTGTCAGGCTGCTTTGGGGTTGGCTTAAGCAGAATGTTACAGCCTCTGAATAAGCCTGTAAAAAGGGACCTTTTTTTTTTTTTTTCTTGATACTTTCACATTTGTCATGCTTCCTTGTTTTTTTTTTTTTTTAAGAATATTCATGTGGTACCAGTGCTTGTAAAATCAGGTCAGGATGGGGGACAAATTCTGCTAGAAGATGTAAAAACATGTAAGAAAAAAAAATCTTTCTACAGAATGCTCATGTTCTTTAAAATTTACTCTGAGAAATGATTCTTTTGAGTACCATTCTCCAAAAACAAAATGTTAGAGAGCAAACAAAATCAAGTCCAGAGTTACTGGTCCCATCTGTTCTAATAATGACAGATATCTTTGTAGGGTCCTTGGGCAAAGTGCATATCCTGGTGAGAGGTCTGACAGTCCTGTAGTGAAGGAGAGCAGTGTGTACACAACATTCCTGATTAAACCATGGCATTTCCAACTGTAGCTTGGACTGAAACAAGACCTGTTTGGTTGGGAGTTTTCATCTTCAAAGTCCCATGATTTTTCTCCAAAGATGTCTCTGGTTTAGTAATTACTGCTAAGGAAAACAAAAAGAGGGAACTGTGGTATATGCAAATGATTTGTCATAGCAAATTAACCAGAAATGACAAACTATTTTAATTGAGGGGTTTTTGATTGGTTGTAATCCACACTGAGGTAAGAAATGTAATCCCTGTGAGAGCAAGATGGGATTTCTTTGGGAATGCTCAGTTAGAGCCAGCTGCTGTTTAATAGTCTCTTCTGATATGTCAGTGGTGAAGAGATGAGGCCTTTATCTGCTATTAAACTGTGATGCCAAGACTGAAAGTACATTGATGCAAGATGAGAAGTGATAGAACAGCAGGATTAAAGGGTGACATCAAGGGCAGTTGGGATTTATAACATCAACTCCAGCCTGTGGTGATGCACCATCATACACTCATGCATGGTTTGTGTTCTGCACATGGCCACGTCCCAGGGGTTTTGTTGGAATGCCAGTTTAGCTAATCTTGGTTTAGCGTTGCTGAGTTTCTTCTGCAGCGCCTGACATTTTCCAAACACAGAATTGCAAATCCTGTGTCTGTTCTGATCAGAGACTGAGTTACTGATCTCTTTTTCGGGGACTTTTTTAGGATTTCCTGCAATGATTCAGCTTTGCAATTCCTTTTCTGTAACAGCACCTGCAGGTAGTGGGTGTAGGGGTTTTTGTTTGTTTTTTGGTTGGTTGGTATTTTTGGTGTTTTGTTGGGTTTTTTCCTGCTGTTGTTCAACCAACACTGTGAAATGGCTTTTCTCTTTCATAGAGTGCAAAAAGCCCTGACAAATCTCAGTGTTGGGTCTTTAACAATATTTTTTGACATGTTGCTGAGGTTGTGCAATGTAAACTGCCATGAGCTATGGAGGAAATAAATGTTTAAAAGATACACACAAGGTTGGTGATGTTTTTTTATTTGTTTGAGCAGACATGACAGGCTATTTTATTGATTTTGGGAGTCTCCTTGTATATTGCTAACTGTTTCAGGTCTTCAGGCTAATGCTATACAACCCCACAGTAAAGATAGTGTTATTTAAACCTTGCACGTGGAGGTAGCAGTAGTTGCCAAGGCCCTGTTTTACTCCTCATGGATCAGGAATCATATTGAGATGAACACATTTATTGTCAGCTCAGGTTGTCTCCTGAGGAAATTATTAATACTGGCTGTATATGTGAGCTAAATGCAAAAGCAAATGACTTTATGGAAAAATAAAGCTGAAATTTTTGGAGAGTAGAGTTCCTCTCTCTTTACACTAAAAGGATGTGTTGGATATGTTACCCTTTTGAGGGAAATGATGGTTGTAGACAAGGAACTACAGGGAAAAGATTTTAAAGAAAGAAATGAAAATAGAAATAAATTGAAGAAGCATATAGGCATAACAAAGGAAAGTGAGATGTCCATCATATTCAAACACTATAAATATTTTTTAAATTAAAGAAATATTCCTATTCAAGAAAATGTTGTAAACAGAAGGAGAGACAAAAAATTGGACTGTTGTATTATTTGAATAATTTTCTTGTATAGAGTTTCAGATGCTTCCTCCAAAAGTGGCATGGATAATTTTTTTCTGTCTAGATGCACAGATTATATATTACAGCTTTTGTAGAGGGAGATACTTCCAAGGGGAAGGTATTTCCAGGAGGGAATGGCCCTAAGATGGAGGGCAGGTTTAGATTAGATATACAGAAGAACTAATTCCCTGGGAGGGTGGGCAGGCCCTGGCACAGGGTGCCCAGAGCAGCTGTGGCTGCCCCTGGATCCCTGGCAGTGCCCAAGGCCAGGCTGGACACTGGGGCTGGGAGCAGCCTGGGACAGTGAAAGGTGTCCCTGCCCATGGTAGGTGGCTTTAAGGTCCCTCCCAACCCAAACCATTTTGGGATTCTGTGACAGTGCAGAAAATGTGGCTGTCAGAAGTGACTTTTAACTGGGATCCATACCTCTGTGCATTTCCAAGTGTGATTAGAGATGGTGTAGAATCATTGTTTTTAAACAAGTTTTACAAAGATTTTAGTCTTGGGCTCTGGAGAGTTAATTACTAAATTATCAAAAGATTCTTTGACAAACTTAAGCAGTCCAGATCCATGCTTCTGTTTGACACTGTTTGATTGCACAGCAACTATGGTATGGTTTCTGTACAGGAATTCCTGACCAGATAATCATCTTGCTAAAGTCAATAAAACCCAGTGTTCTTCTACAAAACCCACATCAGCAGAAGGGCTGACAATGTTATCACAGTGTTTGTAGTGCCTGTAGAAATGACCAAAGGCGACATTTAACATTTCTCTCACAGAGCCTTGTCATATTCTTGAGATTGTTTCTGGTGAGGGGCATTATGCTAGAGGGAGCAGAAAATAGGAATGAGTTTGGCTGTGTGGGAGGTAGAGGGTTGTGAGGCGTCAGAGAAGAGGACTGGAAGGCACAAAATGTGAGCATGGCCTGCTTGGAGCACTCACCCTCGCTGCCTGAGAGCAGTTTGTATGATGTTAATTGTTGCAGTAATGATCCAATAAACTGGAATAAGCATCAGGGAAGTGTAAGAAGATCTAAATTCCACCTCCAAGAGCACCATTTTGGCATGAAGCAGTAGGTATGTAGTAGCTGGCTGTGACATCCTGACAAAATGCACAAGGAACTTCCTTATTCATTGGCAAGTTAGGAACCTCCTGAAATAATGACAACTGCTTCTCCATTAGAAACTCTCCCTCGTGTTTTATGTAGATGTACTCCAGAACACTCAGAATATTTGCTTCCAGAGCGGTGTGAGGGGTCCAGCAGCACAAGCTGTGTGAGTCCCCCGTGTCCTCCTGTGAGGAGGAGGAGGAGGAAGGCTGCCTTATGCTGCATTTTGCCAGGTGCCACTAAAAGCCTGAACAGGACTTCTATCTTAGTAATGAGGGCAGTTTTCTTGCATTCATAAATATAAAGATGAAAGGTCAGATATGGAATAAATCCCTACTGCTCCAGCAAAAGTAACCTTTATTTTATTATTATGTTCACACTCTCTCAAATTAGCTGTCTTAATACCATGAATTTTTGAATCTCATTGTAAATTATTTCTCATGGAGAACCTGACTAAAAATCTCAATTACAAACCCAAAACTTTCTCCAGGATGGAGCAAACCAATCTAAACCAACCATGAAAAACTAATATTTTGGTGAAGGACACACTCTATTTTCCTGACTGTGATGATTCTTTTTCAAGTCACTGGGAAGACCAGGCTTTAAATGGCCCCAATATCTGTAACCAGAGGCATCTTTTTCCCCTCAAAACAATGTAATACTTGCCCACATTGGAGTTTTAGTAATATGACAAGTAACAAACTTAGTTGGATTTTGATGGATGTTATAGGTTTCAGTATTAGAAAGAGCACTTTCACTTGTAACCCAAACAATTTCTCAATGTTTAAGAGAGAAATATGGAATCTACCAGATTGATGTCTCAAAAGTCACTCTTCAGAGAAGAAATGCACTTTAAATATGGAAAGAACCCCTGGTCTTACTCTAATTATCACATAAATTGAAACATTCCCTATCTTGCCTACCCACTGAGAGGCCAGGAGCAGTTAATGAGCTATATGTAGATGTAAATTAGTAATACAATTTAAATTAAATTGTATTTCTTTCATTTTTAATAGGCAATGTCATTTTATGGAATAATCACATTTTCTAGTTAGCAAATTGGAGACATGTCAGATTGAACATGCTGTAAAGTAATATTGAAACTATGTATTCTTATTAAATAGAGCAGTGGGGAGGTGGCTCAGGGTCTGAGGCACTCTCTAAGGTAATGTCTAAGTTAACTCTTAAACAAACAAGTGAGAGCACAAGTTCAGTTCTTCACACATTTCAATATTTTATGAAAATATAATGTAGGAGCATCTACTTTAGATATATAAGAAAGCCTCCTGATGAGTGCAGCTTCAATTAAGTTGAAATACAGAGTCCAGTTTCAGTATTTCAGACAGATAAAATAAATGTTCCACTGAAGTAGAACTGCTTGAATGCAAAATACAATTTTCGTCAAGTGCATTCTGCATTTAGTCCATTATTTATGGAATCGTGGGAACTGTGTGAAGTGTGTAATGGAAGACATTATGGGATGTCCTCAGGAGACAGGGAGGTTTGACTGTTGCTCTCAGAGTGTGCTCCAAGTTGTCCATTTTGCTCCAGTTGGATTCTCTTGAAGCAATACCAGAAATCTGAGCTTGGAACCATTGGTTCTCATGCAGCTGGTCCAGGGAATGAGTAGTGCAGTGGTGCCCTCTGTCTGTCCCCTCCGGAGCTCCTCTCCAGTGTCATGCAGATGATGTGAGGTTGCTGAAGAATTTCTTTGTTGCCAGACTTTCTTTGGTAAGATCTTGAGGGTTGTGGGCTGTGTATATTCCAAATAAATGCTCCAATGCTTCTCAGACAGGCTGAAAATTGCTGCTGTCAGATGGTTCTTCAGGTATTTCTTTTTGAAAAGCACATAGCTCCAGCTGGGAGACTGCAAGAGGATGTCCAGGTGAGGCAGGCTTGTGTGTGGGACATATCCATCCATCTATCCATCCAATCCAAGGATATTTATGATATTGGAGACTGAGTGATTACAACAGACTTATTTAAGAATTCTTGCTCACTTGGTCTCTCTATAGACAGAACACAGAACAATCATTACAGGCAGCAGATTAACTGCAGAATTTATTGCAGGGTTTTGTATTTGTCTTGTTTTGTGACTAAACCAGTGTTTAGACAGAGTAGGTGGTGCAGCTACAGTTTGGTTTGAGATGGATTTTCCAGCCCTGAAATCATAACTGCCTTTAGTGAGAGGGACATTCCCTTGAGCAAGGATCACTTTAGGATCTAAGGGCACTTGAGCCCAGTTTCTGTGGATTAAATTGCTGTTCCTTGTTCTGTCCTGGAGTGTGGGAGGGCTCTTTATGTGCTCTGGAGCACTGCAAGCACTCAGTGTCCTGTTTGCAAAGTTTTATCTTTCAAAATTGATTGAAAACGTTTTTGAAATCTCTAATTATCTTATCCACCTTTTCCCTTTGTTTTCTTTGTAGGGTGAGGGAGAGGCCAGTATAACTGGAGATTAAGGGCAGGGGTGGGCTGGCTTTGTTTGAAGCAAAAGACTCCACACGACTGCTGTCGTTGATGCAAAGGGATAAAGTCTAAGATCTTTTTCACAGTCTAGCTGCTTAATAGGCCTGACTCATACCCCTACTGAAGCAAAACCTTATTTTCAAGTCTTCTTTTTGCTGTGGCAGCTGAGTTCCAGTGGTGTGTTGAAGGAACCTAAATGCTTTTGTTATCAAGTTTAATCAGTGACAATCAATTTGTTGGTTTTTTTTTTCCCCTTGTTGGCAGACTTGCTAGGATCAATTTTAAAGTGTTAAATCATAGGGCTAATGTTAGCATTGGAGACCCAGAGCTGTGATACACTAAATATTGTAATATATGAAAGAATCTTGAGAATGCAAGTGTAAGTGTGAATTCCTATTTCTTGTTTTAAATCCCTAATTAATCTATAGTCCTCTCTTTTTTGTTTTTTTTTTTTTCTGCACTTCTTCAGGCAATTAAGTTGGAGAATATTTGTAAGTATTTTATTGATGATAAATATTTGGCTTCTGATTTAACTTCTAAAATTATTATTGTCAGCTGTCAGTACTGAACACTCATACCACAGCTATAGAATTTTTGGTTTATTTTTCCTTTCTGATTTTTTGAGCCTTTCAATTATCTTCTTGAATTTAACAGAGTGCTAGAGTGAATATTCTTTACACAAAGCTTCCTGATGTTGCTTCCCTTTAAATTACAGAAAACACTGATGGTTTTTAGAGGGATAGGTCACTCTGTGATGGCAGCAGTGCTTGCCTTAACTTGGTTCAGTCAATGTCTACATTAGCTTTTTTAGCACTATGTTTTCCAGTTGAACTGCTCAACTCATTTTGAACAGATAAATTGTACGTTTTAAAGTAAAATCATGGCATGGAACTTAGTGACTTACACTGGGGAGTACTTGGTCCCACATGGGAGAATCTGTAAAACTAAGCTGCCACTCTTCACAAAATTATTTTCAACCTTGTGTACTGCACAGAATTATTTTCCTCAAGAATTTGCATTTTTAAATCTTTGGTTTAATCATGAATACTTCCTGAAAATATTTTAAAGCCTTCTAGGTGGTTTGAAGCTACTTTGGTTTAGTAATTCCCCAGAGCACTTTCAGGATCTGTATCAGGAGAGATGATTTTGAAGTATTAATATATGTTGTATTGAGGTTCTGTGATTAAAAAAAAAAACAAACAAAAAACAAACACTCAGAAGGGGCATTTTAACCCAAAGGTAACTTTGGTTTGAGAAAAATCCTCCTTTGGGTTGTGGAGTAGCAGAACATGCAGTAAATTGCTGTGGTACTTATCTCCTTGCAAGAAATAAATGTTACAAAGCCTTACAGTAGTATCAGACTGAAATACAATTGAAGCAGGGGGGCACAAGTTCACAATCCAGTTAAAAAAAAAAAAAAAAAAAAAAAAAAAAAGAAAGCTGAATCATTCTAACAAACCATTTTATGAGTAGTTCTCTGTGTCTAAATATTTATGTATGAAGTGGAAATCTGCTGTTCCCTTGTAGCTGGTGGTCAGAGAGAGCTCCTTTAGGGGCCTGATGTGCCATCCATGCTCTGCTGCCAGGCACAGGCTACAGCAACAGTGCCACAAAATGCTGTTCTTCTCATTAGCTCTGCTGAACTCCTTGATTGCGTGCCACAGCTTTTGTTTATCCTTAGTGAGTAGGTGATAGGCCTTTAGTTTATCCAATTGGATGATTAATTCTTTCTTAATTAGCAAATATTTCTGTTTGGTACCTTAAAGCATAATTTTTAGCAGATGTGAGGACTAGAGGTATAGTTTGATGTGATATTTTTATACAATTATTTTAATAGCTCAAAAAAGACAGAAGTTCATGCTTTTGTTTTTGTATTTTCAAGTCTCTCAATTAAAAATACAAATTACCTTTTCCATTACAGTAATGGATCGCACAGTAATTGAATTAAAAGATATTATATTTAACACAATTATGACTATGTGAATCAAGACCAGAGAGGTTAAATGTTAGCTTCACATTGTTGCTAGGGCTTCTAATACATGAAAATATTCTGTTTGTTTGGGATTTTTTTATGTTAAGGGGGTAAATATTAAAAGCAGTATGTTTAATATGATGAATTTTCTTAATTCTCTCATTTTAGACCTTTCCAAGTTCTTCTGCAGCTTGGAGAAATCATTTTGGAGAACCAGTCACTCCTTTGGGTAAGTGGACACCAATATCCACAGCTGACACTATGAAATTGGAGTTTTGGTCCTTGGTTTTTCCTGGTTGCAGCTGGGCTTGCTGATGGTGGTGGAGGTCCACTGCTATTAATTATTTTAGTCAGAGGAAAACCAGCCTCATTTCTTCCCCAAAAGCCCTGCAGAAGTGTGTTCCTGGTGAGTAAAGTAATAAAAGCTAATATTTCATAGCCTGTAGTGTAGTACAGGGGAGTAGAAGACATATCATCTTTCTCCAGGGGAAAGAGGACAGCATTTTAATGGTCTCCTTCCTTTTAAAGCTAGCAAGATCTTGGGAGGAGGGCCAGGAACACAGATAGGACTGACTGTGTCCATCCTGGCATGTGGGAGAGTGCCACAGGATTAGATCTGTTTTGGGGAGGTTATTTTGGTCTAGCACTGCTCTGGGCTCTTGAACTGAATTGGCATCAGCAGCAGGTGAAACACACCTGGTTTAAATTCCCCCAAAATGTGTCTGTTCACGTGTTCTGAGACCTCTCCCTCAGGTGGTCTAAGGGTGGTGGCAGGGGACTTGAGGGGATTCTCCTCAACCCAAAATTCTGTAAGAACTGAAATGGTAATCCAGATGCACTGTGTTTATATATATGTAGTGTGCATATATATAGATAGACACATATATGTATGTTTATAAATATGTATGTATGTATATATGTGTATACATGTATGTGCCTGTGTATTTATATCTCTCCAGACAAAGGAGAACTTTTTAAACTCTCAGTTGCTAGCAGAAATTTTATGACAGAAAGATGGCTTCTGAACTGCTTCCAATTCTTCTTTTAAAGTTTTCTGCATTTAAGCAGTTGTGGTTTTAGCTGAGCTGGATGGAAGCAAGTTAAGTGGCCTAGTGGGAAAAGCAGTGCAGAACTGCAGCCTGGAACAGCAAGCAAAGGAAAACCTGTGTCAAGTGAGATCACAGGAGTGACAGCTTTATTCCTGCCTGGGTTTAGTGTACAATGGAGCTCAGAAACTGGACAAAAGAGAGATAAGGACAGACAAGTGTATCAATTGTAGGTTCTGAAAATACCTTCAAGTCTGTGCTCTATGCTTAACCAGAGCTTAAACTCTTTCTTGAACCAAAGCCTAGCAAAGACATGGGTGGAGTCTAATGACTGCTGACTTCTAAAGAGTTGCCCTTTGCTGTTATCCCTAAAGTGTTTTTGTGGATATGGAGTGTGGAAACTGAAAAGCAACGCTGCTTCCTGGCTCCTGCCTTTCTGGGAACCCAAGTACTGTAACATAGGAATTACAGCAACCTGCATTTTTCTGGAAACACTGGAAAAGGGCCTTATTGTCTTCTGGTCCACAGCTAATTATTGACACCAGTCAGGGATAATTAGCCCTAAGCGTGGTACTCTTGCTACTAAATTACAACTGACTTGGCATGAGAAGAATACCCTGGTGTTGATGCACTAAGCAGCAAAGCAGTTGCAGTAAGAGCCTTTGCTGTGGGAGTTTGGGTGTGTGACCTGCCCAGGTGTCACCACACCTGCCTGTTGCTCTGCTGCCTTGTTTATAAACTGTGTTTCACTCCACATGGTACAAATGGAAACTAATTAGAAGAGGAACGTAGGAGATGTCAATGGCTCTAGAAGACAAAGTAGAGTCAACCTGTGTATTAATTGTCCTCCCTAAAAATTAATTGCCATGGTGTTTGGTGTTTGCTCTTGCCTGCACTGGTGTGCTGCTTTAGGGCTCCATAAAAGACAAAGGTTGACAGTCTTTAGTGACTGATGGGTGGGACTGGAGATGCAGAAGTCATAGCCCCTCTTGGCCACAGATTCCTGCCTGGCTTTGCTTTCTGCTGGAATCCATTCCATCCCAGTCAATAGCAATGGATCTCACTTAACCACAGCAGTGTTAAAAGTTGGCTCCCTGATCTAAACTGCCCATCTGGGTCCTCTTTATAGCCGACAGGGAGAGATTGGTGCATGCACAGAGTGATGAACTGTGCTTGAAGACAGAATTGTTTTGGATTGTGGAGGTCCCTGCAACCAACTTAGAGTGGACAAGTTTTAAATCACTGCAGTTAGGAGAGATGAATGTTTCCCATGGTCTTTCTGTGGACTTCAAAGTGGTTTAGAGCAGGTACCTGCTCTCTTTTCTTTGTTTTGGCAAGCTTCTATATCTGGGGAGATGATGTTTTTCTTACCACAGAAATTTACTGAGAATAAACTAAAGCAAAATTACAAATTGTTCAGTTAGGCTTGTTTTGGTTTATAAAACAAATAGTATATCAGAAAACATGGGAAACAGCCAGCTTTGCTGGGGTGCTGGTTATTGCTGAAGTGCTATAATGTATGTGAGAGCACAGGGAAGTGAGAAAACACAGCTGGTGAAGGCTAAGAATACATGAACTCATAACAGACACCACCAGGTTCCTTTTGTGCACAGCATGACCAAGACAGTCTTGACACCTCAGAGTGTCTATCCAAGCTTTTTTTTTTTTCTGTTTTGCTCAGCTCAGTATCGGTTTTCAGCACCAGGCTAAGTTCCCCTGAGCTTGCATTTGAAACTGTAATAATTTCACTCCCATTCCCCTTTTCGTGTGCAAAATGGATTAAAGTCTCTGTAGAGCTTAGCACTAGAACAGCAGCTCTGCTAGGAAATCTGCAGAGGATTCAAAAGCTGGTTTTCAGCTTAGTGGTTAACAGTTGCTCACTTTGGGATCATTTCTCACAAATTCACCTTCATTAAACAAAGCCTTGTTCTTGTTGCTGGCTTTTCCAATTTTTCCTCAAGCCAGTCATTCTATTATAAAGAACAAATGTTACCCAACTGTCAGTTCTGAAAATAATGGCTACATTTGAAATGAGACACCATGGTGAAACTTCTCCTTAACCTGCTTAGTGATGGTTGTATTCCATAGAGGACTGAATTAAAGGGGATTTTCAGTGATTTTTAAAGAACTTGGTCCTGTTTCTTATTCTTGTCCTATTACATATGCAGTACTGGCCTAGCTCAGAAGAGAATAATTCAAGTTTTTAATGATATTTTAGACAAAATAAGAGAATTTAGGTAGATTAACATCCCAGTAATACTTCTTTGATGAAACATGTCAAAATACAGACATACAGAATTTTGCTGGCCCTACCTGGAAGGGAAGGAACATCTCTATCAAAGCACACATTAAACTGTAGTGCACAGAGAAAAGGCTATGCTGAAATACTTCTACATTGATAAATAAGACATAAATACTCAAATTTAATTTTTTTTTATTCCTACAAACCCATACTTGTATTTTACATCAAATCTGTAGTCTGTAACAGTTGCAACAGGAATGGTGGGGAGGGAAAGAAGTATTTTTGCTTCTTAGCAATGGGAAAGAGGGGTAAAATAGATTGATTTGATCTTGGAATTGCTGTCCTATCTGGGGTGTGTTGGAAATCCAAAAGGCTTTTTAAATGGAACTGGAAGTTGCCATTTTGCAGTGGAGAAAATGAGAGCATGAGGCAGAATGGACAATAAGGCATCACTCAAAGAAAACTCTGAGAAAAGACAGAGTTTGAAAACTGTGGATTTCTTCAGGTTTTTTTTTCCAAGTGAGATAGGAAATAAAGTAGATGGATTACTGGCTTGCAGGCTGATAATAAAACAGCCAAAGCAGATGGTAGGAATGATAAAGAAAAAGAGAAAGTTTATGCATAGCTCATTAACCACAGTTTGTAATTCGTTTGCAGATTTTTATGAGAAACTCTGTGACAAATAAAAGTCCAAGTTAAAAAATTAGGCAGAATTTAAGGAGGCTAAAATCAGCCCAATTAAGACAAATATATAATACACTGTTGACTCAGAAACTTAATTTTTTACAGTAAATGTAAATGTTTATCAGTTTCCTGCAAGTCTCAATGGTAATAAAAAAATTTTAGTTGCTTGCTCTTTGATATATAAAATAAAACCTAGTGGTTCTTTTAGAAAGTTTTCATGACTAAACTAAATGTGTGAACTTAAGGGAGAGTAATTTTATTTTACAGAATTTCATAGCAGATTTATTTCCTTTGTTGTAATTCATTCTTACATCAGTGTAATTCCCTAACACTCACAAACACTTGAACATGTGTCCCCAAGGGTCTGTCTGGGGCTGTTTGTGACATAGAGAAGAAGGGATGCTTGGAGCAGCTCCTTCTTGTGTCTCTAGGGTTCTTCTGGACTGGGAAAGATGGTGTTTTATGTTTCTTGTGAGTCAGTAGTTGATAGGGGTGGGTGCTTTGCTTCAGGGGTTCCTTCTGCAGAAGTTCTGCAGTTGTCCTGCCTGAAGGAGCCGACAGGAAAGATGGAGTGTTGGAGGTTAAGATTTTGCCTTTTTAAAAAAATATTTCTCTCCGGGAATTTTCTCCCATTTGTTGCCTAAAAGATGGTAATGATGATACTTAAGACAAAAGATGTGGCTGAGAGGAGGAGGAGGGGAAGGGTGCATCTGGCTGCAGTCTCCTAGCTCGGGGGCCTTCTCTTGGGAAGTGCAGAAACACTGCAAGATTTTGGCTTGTGGGGGTGAGGAACTGGGCTCAGCTCCTCGTTTGCTCTTGCTCTTGGAGGGGAGATGGCCAGGCTGTGGTTGCTGTGGGAAGAATTTGCTGCCACAAAAGCAAATGTGTGGAGTTCTGTCTTTTATCTTTTACTGCTTCTCCTGCTGTGGGTAAGAGCAGCCCTTGGACATTTTCAACACCCAATCTCACTGAAAAGGACACTCACCATCTACTCAGGTGCCTCACAGGAAAACTCAGGACCCTTCCCCCCCTACCCCCTCCGAGGGAGTGTCTGCCAGCTGTTTTTGGGAGCCTGACTGGTGCCCACTGTTTTCTGCTGCTCCTTTGGGTTTTTTGCTACACTTTAGTCTGACATCCTGTGTCCGCCAGGTGTGGCTGCCATTGCTGGTGTTTGTGTGCCTTGTAATGCATATACAGACTAGTAAAGAGCTGTTATTCCATTTCCCAGATCTTTGCCTGAAAGCCCCGTAATTTCAAAGTTATAATCGTTCAGAGGGAAGGGGGTCATATTCTCCATTCCAAGGGAGGTTCCCGCCTTCCTTAGACACCTGTTCTTTAAACCAGGAGAAGTTTTGGAAGGGTCTAGTGTGCCAGGACAAGGGGGAATGCCTTCCCGCTGCCAGAGGGCATGGCTAGATGGGATATTGGGAAGGAATGTGATGGGTGGTGAGGCCCTGGCACAGGGTGCCCAGAGCAGCTGTGGCTGTCCCTGGATCCCTGGAAGTGTCCAAGCGCAGCCTGGACAGGGCTTGGAGCAGCCTGGCATAGTGGGAGGTGTCCCTGCCATGGAAGGGGGTGAAACAAGATGAGCTTTCCAACCCAACCCATTCCATGATTCTTTGAATTTGTAGAGATGTACAAAATAGGATAAAAGACTAAGACTCCTCCCCAAGGAGAGGGTTTTTATCATGTATTGTCTTTGTTCAGTATAAATTCATCAAAAAATTCCCTTTCTATAGTAAAAATTCTAATTTCTTTGCCAGAGGACTCTGTCCAGGCTTCCCTGTTACCCTGATCATGTTTCCTGTTGAATGGTGTATTTTTGTCTGCATTCTGTTTATCAGCTGCATCAGTTTGGAGTTACTTCCCAGAAGTTACTGCAGCCTCTGTTATTCTTGGGTGTGTGTCTACAGGCCAAGGCAAACACTGTTGTGTTTTCCTGCAGCTGGGGGATTTACATGCAGCTCACTGTGAAGCTGTGCAAATACCTGCCTTGGCAGCTCACCTGCTACAGAGAGAAGCCTCATGGAAATGAACTGCTCTGTGCTCAGCCTGGCAGCTTTCCAAAGACAGGGGCTGCATATTAATTAAACCTAAGTAAGAGGTGAAGTGCTGGTGGGAGCTACAGGGAGCTGCTGCCCTTCAGAAAGATGGGGTAACTGGTGATGTGTGGTGTTGGTTTGGAGCCCAGGGCTCCCACACAGCCCTGACCCAGCTCCACAGTGGCTGGCCTGCACTGGCTCCACTGTGTATGCTTCTGTACAGCCTTTAAACAACTCACTCAAAAGGGTTTTTAAATGGGCTTATAGTTATTCACACACCCTGGGTTAGACACACAGGAGAAATAACCACAAGACATTCTCAAGAGGTCAAAACAACAGAAAGAACTTTACTGGGAACTTAAAAAAAAACCAGAGAACTTTCGCAAAAGGTTTAGTGCAACATTTAATCAACATCAAACACTTCTCAAAGCATTAACTTGCCCCATCCAACTTGGCAAACTCTAAGGCCACTAAATTTTAAGTTAGCAAAATATTCCAAGAAGATGGAATTCGAAGAAAGAGAAAAAGACAAAAAAGATCAAGTAGAGATTTTTGAATACTGACTATTTGTTTTTTGTGACCTAAAATTCATTGTGTGAGATCAGTTTAGATATGACCAAATGTTTATTTTGCTGAACACTTCACAAAAACCTTTGCTCTTAAATTGCCCCATAATATTGTACCTGGTATGTCTGCTAGGGAGTAGGAGTCTTCCTGCTCTATTCAAATGGATAAGAAAGGTCTGGATCTCAATTTAAAGGCAGAATTCTACTTTTGTTCTTGTCTGATTAATGCTGCTCTTAGAGCTCCCTCCATGCAAATGTGTAAAGATATTAAAGGCCAATGATGGTGCCAAAAAAATGAAGGGCTTGTGATAAGCTTATCCAGTTTAGTCTTAATTTAGAAGAAAACATTGGGACAGAAACATATGCACATTATGTGGAGAAGGGTTAATATATGTGTCTGTAAGGAACAAAAAGGTGATAGGGGTACTTCTGGCTTGTGTTTCCAGTGCCTCTAATTGCTCTCAGAGTCCAAACTAAGGAGTTATAAAAATTAATTTGAATCAAGTACTTGATTGAAATGGAAAAAAAAAAAAAAAGAGATATTTTGGTTAAAAAGGAATGTGTAGGAATTTGTGGCCAAATTGGTTGGTTTGAAGCTCTCAAACTCATAAGCAATGTCACAAAAGTGTTGTAAAAATTATGTGACTATCATACAGAACTCTGGGAGTAATAATTAAAATCTTCAACACCCCAAAAGGCAGGAACTTTTGTAGATTGAATTAAGAAGACAAATTATTCACTACTTTTTTCTTTTCTTTTGATGAAGACAAAGTTGTAATCCTCTTGTTATTTTCCTGTTGATAGCGTCCCCCATAGTAATGCAGTTTTTGGACAGGAGTGTTTAAATTCCCAGTTTTCTGTGGCAAGGCATATCACAATAGCTTGGAAATGGGGCAGTGCAGGGGGAGGTATCTTTTAGCTGTTTTCTGATAAACCTTTCTATATTTACCATCAAAACTATATGGTATTTCATGCCATAAGTATGTACTGTTGGCATTTTTAGATGCTTTCATTGCTTCTTGAAAGCAGATCAGTGTAAAAGATCTGCAGTATTTTGCATGAGAGGCTTTCTGATAAAAAAACCAAATATTGATATAATCCTTGATAAAATCAGTGAGGACTGATAATTCCTTCTAATGCTCTCTTAATTTTGCAGGAGAGAAAATATAATTTATTCTTAATGAAACTTGTTAACAGTCTGCAAAATAGTTGCTTAATCAAGATGACACAAAATCATGTTCACAATTACCTTGATTAGAAGAGGTAACATTGTTCTCCAGTAATTTATTTTATCCTCAAAACCACTTCTAAATATTGAGTACCTACAGGATTTGTATCATACAGCTTAAGTTCAGTGGCATTTACAAAGTCAGATCACTGGTTCTGTATATCTTAAATGGGTATGTCGTTCTGCAGAGATTAAAATAAAACTACTCCTCAGAAATGATCCTTTCTGGGCTGCTGTAATCGTTTCTTCTTTGTTCTTCATCACACCTATGAATATCTTCCCATTTCTAATTGCCAGCAGGCTTAGGTTCTATGAAAAGTCATTCTCTCTCACTTATTTTCTTCTTTTTTTTTTTCTGAAGATATATTAAGCCTCCAGCTCTTCAAATAAACTTCAATTTATACTTTGCTTCCTATAACAGTGTTTGATAAATCATCGTCCACAGATGTTGTGTGCATTAATTGCTTAATTTTCCAACTAATGGATTGAAATTTGAACAGCTGTACTGTTCTTTAACCAAAGGGGAGAAGAGAAAAAGCAGGCACAGGGTAGCTGAAGTCAGCTTGTGGCAGTATTGAGAGAACTCACCTTTCCTTTCTAATTAGTCTCTGCAGGCTGAGGCCTTGGGAGGTGTTCTGAAAGGCAAAATGTGAGCAGCAAAACCTGAGGGATGGAAAAGGATCAAGCAGAAGATCCTTGGATCAGAAACAGGTTGAAAGTTGCCTAACTGGAACTGATCAAACACCTTGAATCCTTGGTGAGCGTGGCTGAAGCCCTCCTGAAGTGCCCTGGTTACTGAAGGGGTTCCAGGAGCCCCTCTCATGACCCACAATATTTGCACCTTTCTTTGCTGACTATTTGTGACTTTAGTTAAGTACAAGGCTACATGGCCTGGTAGCTACATTTCCAGGCAAGAAATGCTCATTCAAGCCTGAGTTATCTTAAGTCTCATTGCCTCATATTACCCTTTCCTTCTGGGTATTATTAATTATCAATTTTTTAACTTTGTCTTCCTTTTTCCCCACATTTTATAGGGTTAGGTCTACATGAAAAATTCCTATTTATGTTTTATCGAGTGCTTGTCTCTATGCTTGCTCACCCTTGTGGTAATCCTTGCTCAGGTGATTGCCAATTAAAAGTATTTTTTGAGCTTGCCAAAGCTGAAACACGAACCCCTGAGAGCTTTCATAGCTCATGGCTCCAGGAGAACTGAAGTTTTTCACATTGCCATCTGCTTTCCACTTGTCAATTCTTGTTGGAAACCATCAAAGCACATGTGTTTGCTTGCAGCTATTTTGAAGAGGTTTGCATTTATCAGTGTAATCTAATTAGGTCCTTTTATTAGGGTTGAACATCTAAATGCTTGCAGAAATTGGATTAACAATTATCTTTTTTCTTTTTTTTTTTTTATTCTAATGCATTGTAATAGGTGTAATCTATTAGCAAAAACATTCCAGGTCATGTGTGTACTTCATCTCCTGGAGTAGCAAATGATGCAATTCCTGTTCTTTTCCTTTTGTGATGAATCCAACTGATAAAGAGTTCTTTGCTAATAATTTCTTTGACCTGTGTATTTCTCTTTCCTGGTCAGAAATCTTCCATGAACAATTCCTTTTTATTGACTTTATCCATTACATAAAGTATTTCCCCAGTGATTTCTCCAAACAATATTTTGCTTCTAATTATTTCATGCACAGCTGCGTGATTTTAATAATATGTTTTCCATGTGCTGCCAGGCTGTGCCAGCCTGCCAAAGGGCTGGGGGTGCTCATCCTCTGCTTCAGCTGAAGTTAGCAGAGTGCAGGTTGTATTGTGATGTTACAGGCTCTGCAGCAGGACTGGAGGAAGGAGCCTTATTGTTCCTAAAATGAAATAATTTCTCAAAATCTGGGGATTTTGAAGTTTTTCCTGTCTAAGTGGAAAAAGAAAAAAAAAAAACCAACCCAGATATGAATATATAAAACAAACACTCCTTAAAGCTTGCATTCATTGCCAGGATGTGATCCGTAGGAAATCTGGTTTAAAAGGACAATTATTAAAATTATTTTAGAAAGCAGAAGAAACTGAGGAGGTAAAGAACAACTGCTGAACGGGGTTAACTCTACTGTCCTCTTACTCTTAAATTATATTGAACTTTTGCATAATTTCAGTTTGGAGTTGCCATTTTTAGCAAGGAAAAATACCTTTAAATTACTTTTAACAGATTAGCAGAAAAAAATGTGTGTTTTTTTCCTAATTACCAAAACTTTGTTTGTATCCATTGCCTATTAAGAGAGCAACAGTACTTCTGATATTTCTGTGAAAAAAGCTGTATTGAACAATACAAAAAAGAAATAAGTTCTTCAGAATTACAGCGTATTGTTCAACAGCTGAGTGTATTTGCAGTTACATTGGATTGGTCACAGAATAACACAATAGTTTTTTAATCATATTTAAAGCAAAAGACTTGGGTGATCAAAGTATCAAGAACACTGCAAGAGATCCTTCCTCTCAGTATTATTAAAAAAATAAAAGCCCTGTTGAGCATTTAGCTTACTTAAAAAGGTTTGCATTATTTTCCAGGTATATCTGTACAATTTTATTTTCTGCATGAAGAATATTGCAGTGCTTGTGTGACCAGAGAGTAAAAAATAAAAGACTATCAAAAAGTAGATTACTAGGAAGGCAGGGAAGCACTGGTGAGATTGGGTTCAACAGGGTGTGCTCTTTGTCCATAGGTAATTCTGTCAAACAGACCAAAATAACTGCTATCTTTGGGAGGAAATGAAATGATTCCAGGGCTGGATGAACAGTGGCTAAGATATAATATTACAATATTTCTGAAAGGATATGCCCTTTGCAATTTTGTTACTTTAAAAAGTATGCATTATACTTAAATTGGGCGTTATGCAGAGCTCTGAGGAGGTTCAGGTCCCCATTTCAGTACTCACCTTTTTTGGTGTACATCTGTGAGAATATTTAACAGTGAATTTTCATTAACTGGAGAGAGTAGGAAATAGAAAAAATATTTACCATAATTTTTAAAAAATCTCATTCCACTTCAGTGTTTGCAATTGATGAACTCATTTTTTCAAAATAATTTACCTTTCTATGAAATTCTATACTCCTAAGGAGCTGATTTGTTTTCTACTAGATTTCATCATTTCCTTGTAACAGCAAATATTTCTAGTAACTGAAAAATATTCCTTAGAATATTTTCTAAGGATGACCTCTGAGGTTGTGGCATACAATATTTAAGTAGCCCTCCTCTTAGGCCATGATGATTAATGAAAATAATTATTAGGAGAAATTCAAGGACTCAATTAAAGGACTCAATTCAGCCTCTGGTCAATTTCTATGTAAATGACAGTTCCTAATAAAGGAGGATTTTTTCTCTGTCCTTATTTTTACCACGTTTTTATGTTCTTGTGTTACCTCTGATCTTTTTAGTTATAAGAAAAATCCTGCGAGGCTCTGGGTTAGCAAATCTGTTTGGTTTTTAGTGACATGCAACTGAATAGATGTTACCTGGAGTAATTTTACGTGTGTTTCTCTGACTATAAATGTTTCCTTAAAAATGTACAGTTAATCTTCCCTTCCTCAGTCTAAGGGAATTGAAAGCCATATGTCCTGCTTGCTTGGAAAAATAGACAGGTAAAAGCTTGGTAAAAGCTTCCTGTGGGGCAAAGACACTCAACATGGACTTCCAAAGTTGAAGTCCTGTCCCAGAACCCATGAGGAGATTCTGGGTGGGGCTTCTACCTGCAAAGCAGGGATGAGAGAGCAGGAGAAGCAGTCTTGTCTTCCAGATTGCACTCCTGGTACATCTATCTGAAAAACTCAGTACTCAACATGGAAATGGTTGCTGGAATCCAATGCTCTGTCCTAGTACTTTTGTATAGATTTCTCCATGTGAGAACCCTGATCACAGCACAGTATTTTGGAACAGAGAGACTTCTGGGCTCTGAATCAGAGCACATGGAGGTACTTGTGCTGGGACAGTGCCTGAAGTGGTGTAGGTGCCTTCTGTCTGGTGCTTAGGGATTTTGGATCCTCCTTGTGAGCAATCTGGCTCCTAGAGTCTGTTCTAAAATTGGGGCATCTCTTTTTCTTTGGGATTCACTCATTTGATACCATATGTATCAAATCACTGAGCTCCTTTGCAGGTTGTTCAAAAGCTAAAGTGATTTCTTGGCCATATATCCAAGGTAAAAAACGTGTGGGGTTGTTTTTCACAATGGGGGATTGTTTGGAAATTAGTTTTAGCTAAACATCAGCGTTCAGCTGCAATACCTGACTGACAACATGAGATCCTTGAACACTGGAAATAGCCTGCAGAAAGAGCAAGGGCATACGGTTTTTGAGCAAGTGTTTGTGATGCTGTTGCTGAAATATGTTGTTTTATTTTAAAATATACACTTTGAAAAGGCTGCTAGAACGAGTAAACACTTGAGAAGCTCAAGCTAAGAGTTTCACCCAAAATGAATATTGAAGTAATGAGTGCTGGTTTGAAAGAAAACCAGCAGGAGGAATCAGCTCCACACAAATACCTTACAAGAGATTCCAACTCAGAACTACAGTTTAATAGGAAAACTTACAATAAAGAGAAAAACTGGCTTAAACTGACAAAGTCAGAACACAACCTGACACACTGTTGCTCAGGGTAGTGGCAGCAGTCTGGTTGGAGTGATGGATGTGGTCTTGTTGAAATGGGGACCTTCTCAGGAGGTGCAGTGGTGGTTACTGAGAGCCCTTGTCCTCTGGGAATCCAGTGGTGGTATTGTGGTGTCTCAAGCCCCAGATTATATACTGGTGGGAATGTTTGATTCCTCCCCAGGGAGGGGCATTTCACATTAGGATGATGTAATTCTGTGAGTCATGCTGGGGTGTCCTTGATGGCCCATTGGCAGAGATGGCCCTCCAGGGTGGCTGCTGCTTCCCCAGAGCGAGTTATCATGGTTGAGTCATGAAGAAGATAAAGTACACTGCTCCACCCATTTTATTATAGAAGGTGATAGTAGAATACATCCTTGTTGTGAGGTTACACCTTCCATTGTAACCCAGACATAATGCAATCATGGCCTCACATCCCTGTACTCATTTAAGATTCTGATAACAGAGGTGTGTTAGATAATGGTGGAAGGTGATTGGGCATGAAATCCAGACAACTAGACTGGCAGTAAGACACATCTTTTTATCAATGAGAACAATAAGAGAGTCACAGAATCATTGAGGCTGGAAAATCCCTCCCAGCCCATGGAGTGCCAGCTGTGCCCCATGCCCACCTTGTCCCCAGCCCAGAGCACT
>VZUI01046531.1:0-15524 GCA_013401135.1 Cettia cetti
ATACCCCCCCCCCCCCCCCCCAGTAAAATACCTAAATTACCATTTGCAGATGCCTGAATCAGACTACTCTTTATCTAAGCTTATTTGCTGAATGTAATTCTTTTTTTTCATTCTCCAACTGTACTTGGCCTATTATCATGCTTGTCCAAAAATACACACAATTAATAACATTTTTAATTTCCTTGTTATCAAGTTGTCAGAATACTATAATTCAATGCACTGAAGACCTGGTTAATGAATTTAGTTCACTTTTTTTTCCCCACTAACGAGCTACATCCAGCACTCCAGAGTATCAGGACAGAATGACACCTTGACATGCCTAATAATATGAGCTGGTGATGCTAGCAGGAGCCACCACTGGAACAGCAGTAAAGCAAGTAAAGCTCCCCAGGTGGTGACCAAGAGCTCCCTCAGCCCCATTCCTGCTATGAGACATGGAGGAATCTAGCTACCATTGCTGCTGCTGTCTGGTGTCCTCAATGAGCTTCTGTGTCTTACCTTCTGTCACTAAAATTGAGTTCACATCAGCACCAGGCAGAGGCTGGTATGTTGCTCCTTCTGAGCTGGGCACCTTGGCATTAACACCTATTTTCTGGATAGAAGGTTTTCCTCTTGGAACTATCCTCTCATAGAGGACAGATCTGGATTCTTGCTCAGCTGAGACAAAGGTTCCATGCCCTGATTGATCTTCCAATCTTCCTGGACTGAAAGTATTTCTCGAAAATGTGGATGTAAAACCCTCAGGGACTGAGGTGACAAACTCCCCTACTTTGATCCCACACACTTTTTAATATAAATAGAGGAGGTTCTTGCTGGTAAATGTCTGCAGCATGTCCTGTGTTAGTGGGAATATTTTGGAAAGAGCACTTGAGTAAAGCACACCTGCAGCCACTGCATGAAAGACAACCTGGCCTGAAGTAGTAACTTTAAGAAAGGCAAAAACCAGGATTAATAAACAAAACTTTAACATTGTCTTCAAATTAGCTGTACTAATACCACATAACTAAATAATTTGTGATATTGATAATGAATTATAAACAACATAACTATAGACTGGTTTCATGGAGATGGAAAGTTACTGTCTTTGAAAGATGCTGTAGTGTCTTATGAAAACAGCTTAGTCAGAAGACTCTTTGTACTTAGAAGATCAGCCTCATATTTTTCTGATTTTCCTTTTACACCCACTTAGGCATTTTAAAATCAAGTTTTATATTATGATAAACATGCAACTTGTCCATTAACATGTAAATAAGTTTTTAGTATATATGAGTAAACTGTATGCCAAGCCTACACTGGAAGTAAACAGAATATCTTATCTGTAACATGTAAGCAAGGAGTAATAGTTTGAAATAAATCCTCAGAAGAGAAACCACAATAACTAAAACTCACTATGTTTTCAAGACCTAGTTTTATTTCCAGCTGTCATCAACCTCATCCCATGTCTGAGCTGGAAACAAAAATAAACACCGAAAATACTTTTACAATATTTTAATTTATTGTGAGAAGAAGTTATGAAGTATAAGATATAAATATAATTATTTTATTGTATATTTTTTCTTCCATGTGCAGAGTGTTTTTCAGTTCCTTTTGTTTATGTTTAAATCTTTCATCCTTCAAGGGAACACTCCCTTCACCAGAAACCTGCATAGTAAACCAATTAAACTGGCAAAACCAAGTGAGCTCTGGAACTGGATGTGTGGCTTTGTAAAGCTGATTGTCTGAAGATTTTTTCATACTTTATACTGGAAATACTTAGACATGAAGGTAGACAGATGTTCTTGTAAAAAACAGATTTTTTGCAAAGAAAAAGGGAGAAAAACTTAAACACATTTCTTTCCGTTTTATAGTAATTTTAATCTTCTTTAAAATGCACTGAGAAGAACTTGGAGGCCCCAAAATCATTTGGTTCTGTTGAACTGTCTGTTTCATCCTTAGACATAGCCACAGTGTCTGCTGTTCAAAGCCTTTGAAGTATCTACAGATTGGACTTACACTGCCCTCAGTGACTTGAGGGAGGAACTAGTGGTTTGAAGGAGAAAAAAATCCTCTGCTCGCAGCCAAGTTTTGACTTATCTGTCAGCTTTGGTCCAATCCAAAGTTACCTCAAAAAGCTTCAAAGTGCAGACACGGTGGCTGGGGCTGAAGTTGACTTTGGAGATTTTTGGATACAGGACACAATAACATTTTCCAAAATTAAATTGCAAATGGATTAAAATGAAGTCATATAATTGAACATATACTCCAAGTCCTTTTCCATCCCTTTGCAATCTACTGATAGAATGTAGTCTAGAAAAGGTAGACATTTGACAATCAAAATTTGTTTAATTTTAGTTCAGTTTAATTTAATAACATCTGTTCTATCTGTTCTATCTTTAACCTTCCTGAAAGGTTATTAAAAGATAGTTGTCTGCCTCAGGTGGTGGTTAAGCTGGTCTTCCACCTCACTGCTGAGCTCAAGGTGAGTCACTGCTTTCTCATATTGTTATGTGCAGATCCCTGATGCACTTAAAACCTATGAGGAGTTTTATGAATACTCTGGCTCACTACACCCGTAATTTCTCAGGCTTTTTGCACTACCAGAATTTTGGCAGTATTTAAAAAAAAAAACTTTATCAAAATATAATTTAAGTAAATCCAATTAATGTGAAATTCCAAGGTCTCCCTGCTAAATACAGTGTCACTTTTAAGGCTAAACTTCTTACTAGAAGGTGGGATTTTTTTGGTGAGAGGAGAACAAACATGGCAAGAGGGTGCTTTGGGGAAGGCCACTTCAGATGCTCATTGAATCTCCATTCTTCCTGGTCAACAGCAAGAATTGCTATTATGAATTCTAGTCATCATATCCCAACAAGATACGGTAGCCCATTAAGTCAATTGAGAAAAATTTCTCTATGTGTCTTCCTTTTGAAGCTCACCTAGAATTGTTTAGGTTGGAAAAGTGTTCTCGGATGACCAAGTCCTTACTATGACCAAGTCCTCCTCCATTAGGCAAGCAAATATTTCCTTGGATTCTGCATTAAAATATCTCTGCAAAATGGGGAAAGGTCAGGCAGTATTTCTCTGCTACTGTGAACATACACTTTTTATTCAAGGTGAAACTAGTTTAGGAAAAGTGGTGAAAAACTCAGTCCGGGACATGGCAAAACCTGTTGATTAGTCAGTCTTCTGAAATGCAGGAGCACATAGATATTTCAGGTAGGTAAATTCAGGAGGAATAAAGGAGCTTTCCATTTGTGTCCAATGTTTTTGTGCAATCTCAGAAACTGACTGCTCTCAGACTTGGAAGAGATACTTATAATAGTTTTTAGCTCTGTCATTCAGCACAGAAGCTGTCTAGCAGTGGAAAACCATGAATGTTTGTGCTGGCCTCTCTACTTTTCAGTGTCTTTTAGCAGGTTTTGTTGAGTTGGGTGAGCGTCAGAAGCTGCTGGCACCTACTCTGTGTGTTTTACCCACTTTGGTTGCAATTAAGTGAAATAGTAAAATCTGTTCCAGACTGCTTTTGTTACAGTGAGATAGCCAAACCTGAATGATTCTTGCAGAGCTTGCTGAAAAGCTGAAAAATGTTTGTTTTTAAGGACAGAAGTATTTTCCTCCATTCTCATCAAAAAGGCTTTTGTCACAGGCACGGAAAGTATTCAAAGTTGTCTCAGTTATTATTATTGAACACTAGAAACATCTAGTAAAGAAGAGAAATAGAAAAAGGATGGCCTTTTTTTTTGTGCTGACATGCCTCGCTTTAGGGAAGGAGGATTGTCATAAAAGAGAACCCAGTGAGGTAAATTCATGTGTTACAGACTAAATTTGTAGCATAGTAGACATATAAAAGACATATGACCTTTGGAAAGAGCTAGGGAAGCATGTTCATACAGTGCAAAAGGAAAAGTTTATTTATTTGGAACATGCTGGGAATCCTGATTGGTGATCATCAATCTAATACTTAGCATGAACATTTCTGGTTAAATGGATTAATACAACTGTCAAATTAGATGAAGCACCGTAGAATTCCCTTCAGATGCACAATTTTTAATTAGGCAGAATATTGAAATTTTCCACACACAGCTACTTCCTGCTATACCAAACATTTCCACTGACACATGGTCACACTTAATACAACATGGAACTTTAATGAAAGAGCCTGGGGCAAGAAGCAGAAATAAATGCTTCACATAGCTGAGAACCAATTTGGGTAAGCAGGACATAATCACCCTTACTTGGCTAACTCTCCAACGAAGTAAGAAAGAACAGTTCAGATTTCATTCAAGTCCAGTTGTGAACATGTGATCCCTTATGCCTTTTTCTTTTCATCCTGCAGGTACACCTTTAACATCTTCATGAACATTTTATTAAAACAGTCAGTTCGCTGAGCAATTTCCATATGGCACTGAGTCTGGCTGGGATGGAGTTAACTTTCTTCACTGCAGCTTGCATGGTGCTGTGCTTTGCATTTGTGGATAAAGAAGTGACATTGATAACACATCAATGTTTTTGCTGTAGCTGAGCAATGTTTGTACAGCATCAAGGACACCTGCATCCCCAAAGGCCAGTAAATTGGCTGAGAGTCAGAGGTTGGGAGGGAACATGGCTGGAACAGGTGACCCAAACTCGCCAAAGGCATTTCTGAGTTTCTTTCCTCCCTCTGAGATGGAAAAACATTCAGATGAAAAAGAACAAAACACTTACAAAACACAAAATATATAATATTACTAAATGAAATCTTATTGTCTAGACAAATCCTCAAAAATTCTAAAGGCTTAGGCTGAAGAAAGAGTCACTCTTTCCCACTGCCCTCTCAAGGCAGACATTGTGGGGGCTATCCCTCTAAAAGAGATTAGTTGGCTTTCTTAATGATTTTGCTGCCCAAAATCCAAGGGTGAAGAAACTTTCTAAAAATTTTTGTGTTATATGGGTAAAATAATATAAATGTGGAGACACATGAAAAAAAGGGCACACTCTCATAAAGTTAGAAAACAGAAGCTCAAAATCCTGAATAGCAGAAATTGATTTAAAATTTTAAAGTCTTTTCAACTAGAAATCAGGAATATATGTTTAAAAAAGCAATCAGAAAACTAACTTTAAATTTGAAGACTCTTCTTAAATAAAATATTTTTATTTAACCCAACATTTTTTATTTATTTAACTTTTTTTATTTAACATAAAACTTAGAAAAAGTTTTATTTTATGTTAAATTTTGTATTCATATTTTTTTTAAAAAGAGAGAAAAGCATATATTGAATGACTGAGTCCTCCTTCAGCAACTTATACACAAAAAATTTCAGTGAAGATATCATCTGTAGGCATATTTGGAGGCAAAGGACAGAGGTTTTAATTTTGTTCTTGTACCTCTGTCCTCCCAAAAGAAATATCTTCTCTCAGGTACAGAACAGCTTTTCTAAATTATTATATTTGAGACAGATGAGGGTATTTCAAGAAAAATCCAGAAAGTATTGTTTTCTGGAGTTCAAACTAAAAATAATTCCAAATAGCACACTACTTTCATGGGTAAAAAAAGTTTGACTAAGATACAGAAATACACAAGAAGAAATAATATGATCCTATACTATTTTATACCAGATTTCAGCTTGTAGATATGTAGCTATAATTGTAGCTTTAAATAACAAAAGGAGAAGATATGCATGTATTTTTCAACATTCAACATTTCATTTTCCTATTCCTACACCCATCTGTTTTTCAAACATTGTGTAAGGTACTTACACTAGAATTACAGGGGAAAGGAATAGAGAAAAAAAAATAAGAAAGGACAAGGAGAGGCTTCTGGGCCCAGGAGTTATTTAAGTATGTCTCAACTTGTTTCAGACTCTGAATCAAGGTACAATATTTTGTAGAATAGTAATGAGTAAGCAAGTTATTTCAACCAGCCTAATATTGTTTCACATTCTTCAGCTCATAATCAGTTTTAGTTACTTTTAGTTTGCATGTCCTATAATTTTTAATCTGATTTTTGTTCCCTGCAGCAAAGAGTAGATAGAAATACCCATTGCCGCACAGCAAATAAAAGTCAGAATACATTCTAATTAAGAAGTTAGGATGATGCATTATATAATCCACAGTATTCATAAATGTTGGGATCACATGTGGATAAGGGTCTCAGAGAAAGATGTATATAGATAATTTAGCCCTACAAGAGACTACTAGAGCCAAGATTCTGTGATTTACCAAGTGGATTTGCACTCTTTATAGAATGGCTAGAACTCTTCTCACTAACTTTTGGAAATGCTGTATGATCTTTCCTGTAATCACTTCATAATTTTCCTTAGTTTCTGTTAATTACCAGGATATTTATTCTTAATCTTGTTAGTTAATTATCCCTTTAAAAAAACATGTTTTGCTTTACAGTTAGATTTAATCTGTGTTTTCTTGAAGTCCACAGAAGATTATATTACAGAGTGAAAAAATGACATGACACAGAAACATTGAAAAGTTCTTTTTCCCATGCAAAAAATATAGAAGGGACTTGGAGACGAATATTGATTCATTGTTCTTTTAGTAGGTTGCTCAAATTCAATTCAATCCACAATGAAATTCTAAGCTGGATTGAAGAAACCAAGAATTGTTTTCATGTTATAGCCACTATCCATTTATAGGAAACAAGGTGTAGAAATCACAATTTAAAATCTGGCTGGTCTGGAATACTGCAATGCACAAAAAGTTTAATTTGGTGTAAAAATTAAACAAAAGTCAATCTATTCTTAGAATTAAAAATTAAAATTTGAGGCGTTCTGTTTCAGAATAAAAAAAATAGTTGTTAATATAAGTATGTTTTTGAACACAATGCTAAAAAGTCCATGAAGAGAGGGGAAAAAAAGCAGTACTTATTTCTGCTGGTGATTATCGAATATTATCTTGAAATATTCTAGTTGACCTTGGGGACCTATCTGTAGGGAAAAGACATTCTTAAGATTTTTGACACGACAGGTCAGATGATACAAATAAGGGAGCATCTGAGAAAACTAATCCTAACAACTCTGAAGTAAGTATATACTTTTTCAGAGATGATAGAGTAATAGTTTGGGAAGTAATGGGGAGAGAATTTGAAGGAGTTTATGACCACTACAATTAACAAGTATATGTGTTTTCACAAGCCTGAAACTGTCTCTTGTGGTAGCAGTAGCTGGATGCTAGTGCTGTAAATTATGAAAAACACAATGTATAACAAGCTGTTTAAAGTATCAATGTTATAATTACATTTATGTATTATTTATAGCAACTTATATAGACCATGTTAGGCTTCAGGTTCCTATTGAGCCTTTTGGGCTCAGAAAAGCAGTCAAAAAACATAAGTTCTGTTCCACCTCTGTCTGACCCAGAAGTGTCTTTCAACTCACTGCATCAGCATTTCTCTTCCTGATGTACTTTGGATTTTCAGTCCCCCAAGGCAAGGACTATCTGTGATTTCTGTGCATGTAAACAGCACAGAGAAGTGTCAGGCTCAGCTGAGGTGTTTAGGGTTATGCTGTGTATTCATGGCGGAGTGTAACCAAGAACTTATTTTAATTTCTAACAAGGTCTCATTATTTTCACAAAATTGCAAATTCTCCTAATTTCCTGTAATTTTTGGCCATTTTGTTGGTGCATTCCCAAATCTTGATCAGGAATTTAAAAGAGGCAAACTACCAGCTCCCTTTCTGCATTCTCTGTGAGAATATACAGGGAAAGTTTAATAACTCTCCCTCTTTATCCAAAAATTCAAATGCTATCTGCGGCTGGATACAAATCTCAAAAATTCTACATTGTCTGGAGGAAAAGTTGTCAAGGCTAAAGTCCAATCTCAGGTAAGCATTACAGAATTGGGGCTAAGCAGGAATGCCAAACACAATTCATACAGACAACATTGACATTTCTGGAAATGGTTTCAGGCAATACCTGTGTTCAAGACATCCTTGATTAAAAATGCAAATTAAATACTGTTAATTATAAGCAGTAAAAAGATCTATAAGGGCTTAAATAGAAAGGACAACAGAGGGCCTTATAATAATCACATCTTTTTTTGCTATAACATATCACTCAATCTGTCACTGGAATTTGAGAAGCCAGGGACCTTGTAACATGGGGAGAGATCACTGCCATACTGTGATCCAGTGTTGCTACACCTGTGGCTTTGGAATAAAAGCACAGTCTCAAAACACTTTACTTGCAATGGGAGTGCTGTTTTTCATGAACACTATAAACACCAAGCCTTCCAAGATTAAGGTGATTAAAAAAATTAATTTGGCAGTGCTGTGAAGTCAGTATCATGTTGTTGCTTTTGCACTTTCCCCCCGTTCTTCAACTTTGCTCGGTTTGGATGTTTAGTGATCTGCAGAGGCAAGCAAACTCCCTCTTCCCTGAACCTCCAGGGCACTCATGAGGGCAGTGAGGGGGGAAAGCAGCTATTCAGAGAGATTTCAAGACTTCTATAATGTCGGAATAATCCTGTTCCATGAATTCTCCTTAAAAACATGAGTAAGCTCTCTCACTATGATAAATAATACAGTAAAGGAGAACAGAGAAGGGTGCGTTTTTTTGGCCACATAGGTAAGGTGCCACAGGCCATTATCAAAGACTTAGGGGGCCAAAGTCAGTTAGAAGATTTTTTACTAATCTTGCTATGAACAGTATTGCTATTACCACTTATTGACTTATTGAATAAGTCAAAGTAACAGAACATAGACATTTCCACATAATAGAACATTATGAGGAAACACAGAAGTAGATTTCTGTGGTTGAATGCAAGAGGAAAAAATGCCATCCAGAACCTCTGGGAGCTCTTATTTAGTCTTGAAGGATCATGGCAACGGTATTCATTCAAAGATGCGCACTTAGCTTGGAATCTAAGTACATTTTCCTAAAAGCCCAGAAAAGGGACATGGTTTGAAATTCATAAGAGAAAATTCAGGTACAGAAGAAAACCAAGTTACCTTGAAAACATTTTTCATTAATTAGCAGCAGTTAAGGTATTTACAAATTACATAAATGGCTAATGATATTGTATCTAATACTCCCTAATCTCGTAAGTTCACCATAAGCCTAATCAGTGTTATGCCCCTTGTGAGGTTTTTTTAGGCAAATCACATTAAAAATTGCTCTCTGTCTCAGAATCACTTGACATGCAGAGAACACAGTTTTACTCAGAGTAATGAGAAGATGCATTTAATGCCTGTACTAATATTTGCCATATTCTTAAACTTATGTCTGTTAGGGAACAAAAATTGGAAAAAATATCTTTTGTTTCTCACAGCATATACAAACCCTAAAAGAAGTATCAGGCTTCTTGACCTAGTATACCTTAGAGCTCAGTCCAGATAATCAGGTATATATGTGGGGAAGTTGAGAGAAACTGACCTGAAGGACAAAAGTAGGAACTGAGGGTTCCTTATGAACTGCAATCCATGCTTCAGATGCCCAGAACTTTAATGACTGGAAGACATGGAAAAACAAGAGTCTGAGCAAATGCACACTGAAGAAAGCAGGGACTCATATCTAAGTCCAATTGACAAAAAGGAAAGTGCTTTTAAGAAACATTGTTTTGTCTTACAATATTCATGGAAGAAACACCATTTTATCTCTAACAAAAAAACAAACACAAACAAACAAACACAAACAAAAAACAAACAACCCCCAAAATAAAACAAACAAACAAACAACACCACCAAAACCCAAAAGCAGAGTGAAACACTTTCTACACTCAACTTGAGATTTTATTTCATTTCTGCTGCAAAGCAGAAATCCTTGAATGGTTCATACCAATTAAACTTAATATTTTTAAGAGAATCATAGACTACCCCAAGTGGGAAGGGACCCACAAGAATCATCAAAATCCAACTCTTTGCCCTATGCAAGACACCCCAAGAGTCACACCATGTGCCTGAGAGCATTGTCCAAACACTTCTTGAACTCTGTCATGCTGTGACTCCTTCCCTGGGGAGCCTGATCCAATGCCCAACACCCTATGGGTGAAGAACCTTTTCCTAATATCCAGCCTAAACCTTCTCTAACACAGCTTCATCTCTTGCACTTACCCTCAGAGGGAAGCTGTAAGACTACTTAATCTGTTTAAAGTGTGGAGTTTTATTCCTAACCAAATCATAAGTAATCAAACTTTACATATCTAAATCTAAATCAATGGCACCAACAGGTGATACAATCCAATCTACTTTTTATATTGTGAAATTATATTGTGAAAAATTTATATTGTGGTATATGGTGTCTTTTAGGAATGAGGATAATATTCAAACTGCCACTGTTTTCTGTGTAGATTCCAGATTCCAGATTCCATCATGCTACATCATGCTACATCAAGCTGACTTTTTGGAAGTGAAATGGAAAAATAATAGTCAAAACAACTACGGAGAAATAATTAGAATTTGAAGAATGGTGATAAAGATGTTCATGAGGAAAATGCTATTTCTAGATATCATCCAAAGTTGCAAAACTATTTCCAATGTTGTGAACTAAAGAAAATGCAAAAGGTATTTATTGAGAAAGATCTTGGATGGTAGACAAAAAAAAAAGGGTTCAATAAGCATCTAGTACTCTAGATGAAACAGCAGTGAGCTGACACAAAACCTGGGAAGACACCTTGCAGCTATGCTCAGTCATGGTATATGATGATACTTCTGGAGTAAGACCCAACTGTTTGTAATCTTAAGTACTTTCTCCCCCACTAACCAAGCATGTACAGGCAAAAAAGATAAATGCTTAAGACACTTCATACCACCTTTTCTTGATTTTCTTGTACAAGGGAAACATAGCTCAGCTTGTCCAACAGTATTCATTCAAAGAAAGATTGCAAAGACAAATGTAGGAGAAAAAAGGTGTCCAATTATCTTTAGGGAAGCAGGGGGTGAAAAAACAGTCTAAATCTGTAAAAACCTCTGGTGCAGGTAAAGTCTTGTCCCATTCCAAGTGCTATGACACTTTTCTGGCACTGTATTATTTTACAAGTTTAAGCAGAGCAATTTCTGTGCACATCTGAATGGTGTTTTTCAAGGATTACAAAATTATAGATGATGCAGACTGTAAGCATCCTGGGACAAGCTACTTTGATCTGATAAATGAGAAGAACCTCTAGATCATGAGTTGGTTAATCCATTCCTGTTATCTGCAAATAATTGTTCTGGAAAATCTTTTCCTAGAAGATGCACCATAGCATAGTTAGTTGGACTGCATATTTATGGTAGGGGTAATCTTGCCAGCTGGCTCCAACAAAACCACTGTTCTCTCAGGCTCAGAAAATGGAAAATTCCCTACTAGTAAGAAGCTACGATGGGAGAGATTCCCCTTGTCCTTTTCTGGGTGAATGAGATACAGCACAAAGACAACTGCTGTTAACATTTTTGGTATGGTGATTCCATAGAGGATCATATATTAGTGTGGTTGATCTTGATTGGATGCCCGGTGCCTTCTGGAGTCACTCCATCACACCCCTTCCTTAACTGGACAGGGGACAAAAAAATATAATGAAAACCTCTTGGTTTTAGATAAGGAAGAGGAAGAAATCACCCAGTAATTGCCATCACAGGAAAAACAGACTTGACTTAGGAAAATTAATTTCATTTATTACCAAATCAGAGCAGGGCAATGAGAAATCAAATCTTAAAAAAACGCTTTCTTTTGCCCTGTCTTCTTTCCAGGCTCAACTTTACTACTGATTTTCTCTATCTCATTACCCCGAGAGGATCAGGGGGGTGAAGAATGAGTGTTTGGTCAGTTCATCACATTACCTCTTCCACTCCTTCTTCCACAGGGGTGGACTTTTCATACTCTTCTCCTACTCCAGCATGAGGTCCCTCCATGGGAAGCAGTCCTCCATTAATTGCATCAGCATGAGTCCTTCCACAAGCTGCAGTTCTTCATGTACATCTTCAGTGTGGGTCCTTACCATAGGGTGCTATATTTTAGGAAAACCAGTGTTGGAACTCCATGGGGTCACCAGTCCTGCTAGAAAAGCTGTTTCAGCATCTGCTCCTCTTTCCATGAAGCCACAGCTCCTGCTCCAGGAGTCACAGCCTCCTTCAGGCACCCACCTGCTCTTTCAGGTCCATCTGGTGTGGGGTTCTCCATGATTTGCAGGTGGGTGTCTGCTCCACTGTGTCCCTCTGTGGGCTGCAGGGGCACAGCTGCCCCCATGGTCTCCATCACAAGCTTCAGGGCAATGTCAGCTCTGGTGCATGGGATACCTCATCTCTCTCCTGCATGGACCTTGGTGTCTGAGGGTGCTGGTTCTCTCATATTCTTGCTCATCTGGCTGCAATTGCTGTGGTCCAGTTGGGTATTTTCCCCTTTCTTTAATCTCTTACCACAGAGGTGCTGCCACTGTAAGCAGCATGAGCTCAGCTTTGGCCAGCAGAAGGTCTGTTTTGGAGCCAGCTGGCACTGACTATGAGACACAGCGGAATTGTCTGGTGCTTCTTACAGAAGTCAGATCTGCAGCCCCCCTGCTACCAAAATCTAGCCACATCCACCCAATACATTTGGATATCTAGAATACCTACCACTTTTTTCTTCACTTATCCTGCAATTAATCTAATTAATAAAAGCAGGTGGATCTGTGAAGTTCTTATTCTGCTGTTTCTTACCAATAGCACATTTAGGGAGTAATTCTCAATTCTGCAGGCTGAGAGCACAATCTCACAAGCACGTGTGCTCCCCAAGACAAATTTCAAGTTCCACCAATATGCCTTTATTTGATCTGCCTTCTGAACTGTTGTAAGAGCTTACGAGAATGGAGATAAATGCCTCAAAATGCTGCCAAAGAAGGAATTTCCCATAAAATAAGCCACCACAACAGCAGGAAGGAGCTAATTCCAGGCCTAATAGATGTTAATATTTGGTCAGCACTTGGACAAAAATTCCTACTGTGGCAAACTGTGGGCAAGGAAGCAAGTGCTTATGTATTCGTCATCTCAAGTTATGGGAATGGCATCCAGGCCCTGTGGATAGCTGAGGCTTGACTGTATAAAAGTGGTACCTCCAGAAGACAGACTCAGGCACCCGCACCTCTGAGAAGACCAAGATGAAGACAGACCAGCAGGTTGCTGCAGGAATCCACAGAGTGGTGATATCTTTACTTAATCACTCTCTTTCCCTTCTCCTCCTTGCCCCCACTTCCCACTTTTTTCTATCTCTCTACTTCACATTTACTATTCGATAAAATCTGTACTGTTGGCTTTGCCATACATTTGCACCTTAATTCAGGTAAAGGCATATCTTATAGTCAGATCATAACTGCAGATTGCAAATGTAATCATATTCTCCACCAGCTTTTAAATCCATTATTGAATGGTCATGCATTAGCATGTTCTCACTCCTTAATCGCTGGCCTCACCACCAGGCACATTTACAACAGATTCACGGCTGCTTTTCTAGGTATTCCTCCAGGTCATTGACCACCTTTTGAAATTTCATCATTTGTGCTGAAGTTCGACATAAACCAGCCAGAAATCTATCACTGAATTTCCGATATCCATTATTTAAGCCATTTAAAACTAGCTGGGTAAAACATTTGACATTATGCTGAAGAAAAGTACTGAAGAATATAATTTCCTACTGTGGAAGTGGGAGTGATAAGGTAAATTTATGTAGTGTCTCCATGCCCAACACCCATAGTTTCTTGATCATTAAGGCTCTAAAAGGATGATTAATTAAGACAGCTGTTTTTCAGCATCACTGGATTTTTTCTTTTTCTTCTTTTTTTTTTTTTTTAACATTTAGGCTATTAATTTCTCAGTATGATGGCACATTTTTAAAATACTTCTGTTAACAGCAATTTTGTTTTTTTTTTTACTGCATCTATCTTCATTAATCTCCGTTACTATCTGGTTATATGTCTGTAAAGCACTCAACTCCTCAGCAGCTCAGAGGGCAATTCACACCATATATCATTTCACAAAGTCAGTTATGACATTGCATTTCTCAAGAGAGAAGGAAAGGGAAAAAGATTCCTGCAGTGAGATTTTCACTTGAATCTCTTTCTGAATATGCAACAGCAACCAGCACACAGTAAATCCATCATCTGGGAGTCAGACTTCTTTGTACAGGCTGTTTTCACAAAGGTATTTTTTTATAAAAAGGAAAAGAAGACTTCAAGAAAGAGAGTAATATTATATTTGAAAACAAACCCAGTATTAAATAGTGTTTTTCAAGGACACTTAATACTAAATGGAATTTTCATTCTACAGTTTTGAAAGTTTGAAAAAAAATCAATTCTTTTAAATGTTACCCCCAAATATTTCTCAAGCATAGTTCTGCAACCTTCCAGCTTGCTCTTCCTTTGAATTCTTACTGTTAAATATCTTTCATCTTTTTTATGTATAACACTTCTCATTAAAAATATGAGCTATTAATAAAGTTGTAGAGCAATGTCTTCTAGACGAAACTATTTTTTGATCTTGTGACATATTTTATATATGCTGATAAAATCTATTGAACATTTCAGTTTGAATTGTTATTGTTTAAGAAATTATGCACATTGCTATTTCAATTGCGAAGATTGTATTTATCCTATTCATCCTAAAACTTATTGTAATTAAATGTTTGAAGCTGACAAATTACTGTAATAAAGATTGTGAACAACCTGAAATAGGTTAATTTTATTGACTTGTTTATTCTAAAAATGACAAATGTGGGAAAACAACCACAGTTACTCAGAATTGAATCAACATAACCTTGGAATAGTACATTAGAGTTTGAAATAAGTCTTTTGTAATTTTTGCTGCTTTCTGATTTCTGCTTCTTCCATTAAGCCAAACATGTACAAAAGAATTGTAACAGTAAAGAAAGACTTTCTGTGTTCACTGATATATGGTGTTGGTCATTATTTTAGTCCTCATCACAAGATGAACCATCCATCATAGCTAGGATAGTCACTTTTTTAAGTTACACTCCACTCAGAAGGCAGAATGCATCTATTTCACAACATACAAATGTTTAAAAATACATTAAAAAAAAAAGCCTACTGGGATAGTCATAGTCGATTTCTTTTGTAAGATATATGCAAAACAAAACACAAATAAAGTATGTAGTAATGTTTTAACTATCAAAGCAATGAGGCTTTGGAATAACCTTGCACTTAAAGCAACAGAGAAAGCAATGTAAATAGAATTTTGATGCTACTGAGAGGTCTATAATATGAATAAAAGGATGATGTCTTCTGCTATAGTTCCATTAATTTATTTCTTTCTGTTTTTTCCTCTTTTGTTATCTTCATGCAGATAGTACGCTTGAAAGGAAATGGAAGGTACTTTTTGCATGTTAATACTTCATAGAAGATTATACTCAAATGTCCTTAATTTTACTTGTGTCTTCTACAGAGCTTTCAGAACGGAACTGTAGGACTTAAAAAATAAAATTTAAGACAGAAATAATCGAAAAAACCCCCAGGTGTGGAAAATGGCAAGACTTGGTTAACACAGATCTCACTTTATTTCTGTCCTGCAGAATTAGATGACCTATTAAGAAGGAAAAGAGAAGAAATAGCAGACAAAGAGAGTTCAATCACATCCGGGGGGGGGGGGGGGGGGTTT
>VZUI01046531.1:15553-27414 GCA_013401135.1 Cettia cetti
GGCGGTTTTAAGAAACACTTAAGAATTGGGGGAAGGGTGATGGAAAGAGGAAGAAGAAATGATTGTTAGAGAGGCTATTAATAAAATTTGGGGAGGGGAGTGTTTTTTTATTACTTTCAACCAGGTTTTAACTGATACTAATGTAAATTAAATATAGAGGGAAAGATGAATTAATTTCAACATGCGTTCACAATAGTTTAGTAGTATTATTCATGTAATGATTATAAACAATACATTCACAATCATACATTTACACAAAATTTCATAAGTGAATAAGAGAGCTATTGTTTTCTGCAGAACTCAGGTAAAAGTCAAGGACAAATTGCTCTTTCTCAAACATGTCTCTTAAATGGAATGATGTCAGAGCCTGATGGTGCTCTGTAACCACTACCAGACAACAAGCAATGTATTTTACCACAGGCCTCAAGGCCACTGAGGACAGGGACAAAAGCATTTCTTGTTATCATAAGCATACTGTTACCATATTTTTTTTAAATAATATCAAAGATCCACAAGCCACTTAATGACCTCTACAGAAACTACAACAAAAGAAAAAGATTTCCAATAATCATAATTATTAATGGAAATCTCCTGATTTTTAGTTGCTTAATGAGGGGAAAATTATTAGAGATGGTTGATCTGATATGTGAAGTCATTTTCCATTGCAGATAAACTAGTACAGAATCACTGCTGGTGATTCCTTTTGCTTATATTGTAGCTCTCCCAAAGTACAAATAATGAAGACACTGAAGCCTTCAGTGTCTAGGTACTGGTTAACACTTAGATATGACAGCGTACAAGACCAACTAAATTCTTGATGCAATCTTCTGATTTTTAGAAATTTATATCTAGGCCGCTAATTATCTCTCATGCCTGCCTGTACTTCCATGTTTGTTCCTACTGTACTTTCTGTGGACAGCAAAGTTTTGTTCACATGACTATCTTGGACACTGTTATTTCCATTCAAAACAATTCTTGTTGAATAGTATTTATACTTAAGGGCATGCCAGCTAGCCAAAAGGACCATGACAGAAATTTTCAACAGGAATGTCTTTCCCAGGAGGGTAGAACCCTGTGAAGTGCAGTCTGGGGCACAAGGGGATGGCCCCAGAGGGCAGCAAGTGGCCAGCCATGCACATGGGCAGCAATGGGGGACAGCACTGTTTGTGCATGAGGGTACAAGACAGCCCAGAGCCTGGGAAGCGATCTGCCCCTCTCTACTGTGTACATCAGATCACATCGTGAGTATCACCCTGCGTGCAGGGAAAACATCCCCAAGCTGGCTGGAGGTGAGAGGAAGCACGAAGGCAGTAGGGATGGAGCCTTTGCCCTGTAAGGAGAGGCTGTGAGGCATGCTGAAGTGATTTTTCTTCTATTCTGATGCCAAGACTGATAAGAAGAATATAACAAAAAAAAAAAAAAACAAAAAAAACAAACAAAAAAACCCAACAAAAAAAGTGGCTATTATTTTGCAGTTTCTTATGGACATTTAAACACACAGATACTGAAGGAAACTAAATGACTGAGCTATATGTCTGCATATAAGAATAGTGGGAATTTTCAGCAGTATGTTGAAATGGGATGTGATAAAATACAGCTGCAAGTGCATTTTTTAACACAATTAAAATAGGTGCATTAAGTCACTGAAAAGATATTGCTATAAAATAAATTTATAATTTTTGTTACAGTAGCAATTTAAATTAAAATGCAGCTGTGTTTTCTGAAGTTCAAAAAAGCCATTTCTGAAACAGAAACAGAACAGGTATCTGCCCAGTAGACAACCTTTTCCCTTTACAGTTAATTTTCTTTCCCTTCCTTGCTCCTTTTTAAGCAATCTCATTAAAGCTAATTCATCTTGTTGGATTTTCAAACCCTGACAAGGAAGTGATTTTTAACTAATAGTTGAGAAATCACTCATTAGTACTAACAATACCAAATCAAAGGTCTATTTTGGATATCAGATTTCCAACAAATTCACCAGATTAATACAAAGGAATAAAATAGAATTATATTTGATTGTTTATTTGTTTTTGGGAGGGTTTTTTTGGGGGGGTGTGGGTGGGGACGGGTGCAGGGAAAGGGGGCAGAATTAAGCAATAAAAATAGAACTTCTTCCAGAATCAATCACTCCCATATTTTCTTCTCTGTATGTTAAAACCAAAAGGAGAAAAAAATCATGCACACATATTTCATACTCTGTGAGTTCCACTTAACTATACAGCAATTATGTGATTTCTAAATAAGCATATATTAACCAATATCCCTCACAGGTCCTTAGGCACATTTATTTCTATATTTAAAAAATAATATGTTTGATCGGTTTAGGCTCCCGTATATATTGGAATCTACAACGTATTTTTTCACAATTTCAGCTGAAATCATAAAGAATTGATGCAATACCTACAGGAATAACAGCACACCTTTCTTGCCATATAAAAATGCAACTTTTTTTTTTTTTTTCACAGGATGGAAAAGAAGTAGAAATTCTCATGTAGAAAATTGCATCTAGAATTTTCAGTAGCAAATGAAGGAACTGACTCTGAGTACGAATTGAATCCATCTTTTGCTACCCTTGAATTATCAATTAAATTTTTGGCCAGGTCCTAGCCCTGAAGTTGCACAGTGGGGAAGGTATACAGCATCTGTATTCTGTGATACATGACAGCACAGGGAAAACTCATCTCTGCATAGAAAAGAAATTTCTTAGGGGTAGGTACTACAGTGAAAAAAAATTATTTCTTGAAGGTTAATGCCCTGCCCTTACTTTTTGTTCAAACCTCACTATCTTCTGATTCTAGTACAGCTCCATTCCTATCTTCATCATAAACAGAAATTATAATTAATACATATCACAGTACATTCACATTCAGAAAGGAATATTGTTTCAGAGCCCACACTAATCTAGCAGAGGAAGATGGAAGAAACAATGCCGTTGAAGGAGATCAGGTAAGGACGACACAGAGTGAGAACCTACATGAAATAGCCTTCACATTCAAACAGTAATCTCTCTGTAGAATAAGTTAATAAGGCTTTTTGGATAAGATGTCATAAGCATAAAAGATTGTACAATGTTAGGCAAAAGAATTAATTCATTTATTTTGGAAGCACACTCTAAAAACAACCTCTCTGTAGCAAAAAAATTCCCACATTGGATTATAATTTCAAGGTTGTATATTTTATGTTCTATATCTTGTAACAGTTTTTTTTTTCTGATCAACTTGCTGTTCAGACTCTACCAACAATCTTGCTTCCCCAAAAGTCTGCAAAAAATCTTGTATGACCAGACTGACAAACATCTTGATATAAGTTCCAATGGAGTACAGCTAACCTATTTGGATTAACGTCAGCACTGCTGATCTGAAAGATACAAGGAAGAAAAGCCATGGAAACCACAGAAGAACAAAAATGAAGCTGACTTGAAGATAAGCTTCAAATAAGAATTTATTAAGAAAATTATACAATATTTATCAAAAATACCAACAAATTAAACACACTCATTATGTTATAAAAATTGCAGTATCTGGCAATTTTTTATTGAAACCATGTTGTGCTTATTGGTACTGCAATGGAAGACAAGCAGCTCAGGATTTATTCTGATTCTGTGGTCATCCATTCTTAGGTATTCAAGTATTTACAATTCTAAATCTAGACGTTAGAAGCAGAGTAAACATGATAATACAGTTCTGCAAGTAAGCACTTGATTCTGACTTGGGTTTATTCAGGTCTGCAAAACCACTTGTTGATTTCTTTATATAAGCATGAAAATATATTTGCTTTGTCTGTAGGTATGCTTGTACAAAGCCATTTGTAAAGATATATGTTCTTTAATGTCATCACTGTAAGCTCTATGGCAACCATGAGAATCACAGAATCACATTAATAACCACAATAAATAAATACTTAAGAAATTAAATAATAAAACAAACAAAAAAAAAAAAAAGGGAAGGGAGACCTATAGAAACATTTTCTGGCACTGGTGATGAAAATGTTAGAAATCTAAGCCTTCTGATCATTGGGTAAACTCTATAATCAGTGCATTTTGCTGCTGCTATAATTACTGCATAGTTCAGAGGCAGGAGTTTCCAAAATCTTTTAGGTCCAAAACTAAATTTAGACTCTGAACCCAGACAGTGATTTTTCAGTAGTATATTTTTTCTAGGAATAATACTCTTGCATATATTAGTGTGACCCAAAAAGGAAGAAGCTTAAGCATTTCTAACATTCTCTAATCTCTTTGGCATGTCTAACTCCCTTAGACAGTTGCAGCTCCCTAGCCTGGATTGTCCAACCATCATTCTCAGGAGGCGGTCTGGGCTCTAGTGAATGAGCACTGCCCTTTCATTTTTAGTGATGCTGAGAGGCATTAACCAGGGGTGAACAGCAGGCAGTCTCTAAAACTGCAAGAGGCATCATTGAGCACAAACTATGTATATGCTCAGTGCAGCTAAGAAAGCTCTGTACACCTTGAAAGCAAGAGAAGCACTCTTGAAAAGCCTGTGATTCTAAAGATATTTCAGGCCATAGAACATAAGACTCTTTGTAACTACTGAAAAAAGCAAATCTGGAAGAACAATCTGTAAGTTGTTCCTCTAGTTTGTTTCACACAATTGATTAGTGAGCATTTACTATGAAGTCTACATTACTTTGGGCTGCTGAGACTTGTGTTGCAAGCATGGCATCTAGATTGGCATATTCACATGACAAAGGGGTCCACATATCTCCATATATGGCATAGATATTGTGCATTCTCAAAGAAAGAAATCTAACAGAACGCTAAAGATTTACCAGCCCTAACACAGAATTATGAAAGCATGAGGAATGGTAAATTTTCAAATACCTAAAGCAATGAAATCACATTTTTTACTAGCATGGTCAGTTAATATTTATAACAGAAAATTGCAACCATTTGTGCAGCAGTAGGAAAAGGTATTCTTAATCAAGGATGTAGTCTAAGCCAAAGAAAAGGAGTACTTTCCTACAAAACATTTAAATGAGCCACTCATTTCATCATCACCAGCTGTTCAAGATTATTGCTCTTTACACTCATGTTTTGCCTTCTGTAGAAAAATTCAAAGTAAAATTCATGATCTCAGGTAGAAGAGGAACTTTGGAATATCTTGTCAGTATCCTGTCTTTCCTGCTAGAGACCTTTTGTATTACTCTTTTATCTAATTGATGCTTACCATTCACCTGTTGCTTTTAATTAACAAATTCTATAGATCCTATTATATAAATTTTGCCAATTATATAAAAAGAGGAATTTCTCATTTTGATGAATCAATGTTATAAGACAGTGATGTTGATTGCTTGCTTTGAAAAGCTAGACTTACACATATTTTGATTGTAATAGCTATTCTAAACTAATTTTCTTCTTGAACTATGTTTCAAAAGACCTTTATTAAAATGCACAGAAGCGAGATTTCCACATAGAGAGAATGTCTACATATTGTACTAGTGCAAATTAAGCTAATAGCTTTTTGAATTACAATCACATAGAGTGGAAACAATGTAATGAAAAAAGACTTCAAGTACTTCAGTGAGGCAAACAGAAAAACAACTTAATCTAATAGACTCTAGGAAAATTTTGAATTGTAGAATAGAGTTATCTGGAGCAGATATGCATAAATTTTACTCTGTTAATTACTGTGGTAGATCAAACAGTGTTCTATATCATTAGACAAACAATGGCTGGATTGTATTACAATTTTTCATCTTCCTAATGTGGTAAAGGCTTACAATTCAATCTTTCTAAAAAAGTTTTCCTTCTCTCCTGTCTCGACACAAACACTCAATTCAGTCATTGAGAGTTTTGGCAGATGTGGGACATGGACTCAAAGCTTTGGAATGCAATTTTTAATTTTTTTTTTAAATAAGTATTGTTGCATTAATTGGCTTGCCAAAAGAAAAAAATGTAGGAAGAGTTAGGGATCCAAAAACTCAATGGTCATATTTTTTTAAATGAATGCAAATATCAGTATCAAGAGGCAGTCAGAAAGATGGACAGGAGTGTATTCAGATCTTTTGGTATTTGAGTACTTGTAGACCTTTAGATATAAGGAAAGTGGCAAATGCCAGTGGTCCATCCTAATTTTTGTGTTAGATGATCCATAGCTCTCTAAACATGATTAATAATGTGTCTTTTAAAAGTAGATGAACAGTTGAGAGAAAAACGTTAATCTAAAGGCAATTTTGTCTGGGGGAAAAGAAGTAGTAATTATTAAAAGTATAAACTGAGAAACATTCCAAAACACAGGTGATTAGGATCTCTCTGATGGGATTATTTTCCAGAGAAAAAAAGAAATAAACTTAAATAATCTTAAATAATTCCTGGCCTCTGGGAGAAATAAAAAATACAGACAGCTCTGCTTTATACTCCAAAATACTTAGGTCAATATTATAGTTTTGCAAGGACAAAATAATTTTTTTCAAGTAATTGGATCATCAGCAGCATATTGCCATAACTTGCACCAGAGATCTCTTACCTACAAAAAGCAAATACAAGGTAAGGCTAGTCAGAGGGAACTCTTATCATCCAAGGATTTTTCTTTATCTGTCATGTCAGCAGCTGCAGGGGGCAGTGCCTGCAATACCTGTGGTCTGGTAATTTCCCATCCATGACGAGATCAAATCTGGATTCCGCAGCATAATTTTATAACCATTTAGAGATAAGTGATTTTCAGCTGGAAAGCTTGGAAATTTCTTAATCAACAAGCTGAGGATCTTCTACTGTTACACATAATATATTTAGAGTAAAATGTACTATTACACATAAATAATTCAAAGTACAAAGGTGAAAAAATCATGGCTCAAAAATAGAGTAAATAAAATTACCAGGATATTTATGCTCTGAAAGTTAACACTTCCATCTAAAATGTACAAGCAATAAATTCTAAATATCAGAATCAACTGGAAAAGAAGTTTAGATATTCATGTAGGTTTTCTTCATGTTTTACAGGGCTTGATTTTCTTCTTCCTTCATAATGAGGTAAAGAATTTCTAGTCAGTAACTTTATCTCAGAATCAGACCTCAGCACAGAAAACTTTGGATTTAATCGAAGGTTTTAAACAAGACAGTAAACAGACACTTTTTATAGAGTTACCTTAGAATTCCTGAGTACCCAAAAGTGTCATCCCTGACTTGCAGGAACACATAAATAGGAACCTCCCCCAAAATGTAGGAGTATAATCCTTTAGCCAGTCTTTAAACTAGGAATTTCTTGAACCTCAAGTTTTCTGCTAAAACCATTATGTTGTAAATTATTTTCCCCAGGTTCTTAAATTATTTTCAGTATTTTTTTCCCAGAAGACATAAGAAAATACCATAACTTAGGAATTGTGAAATATATGTCAGAGGCTTCTATTAAATAGTTTTGTTGGTATAATCTCAGCTATTGACTTTGAACAAGACAGAAAATGATAAAAATATAAACCCTCCTCCCTGGCTTCTAGTAATTTTCTCTGTGACAAAAATTATGATGGACCAACACCAATAAGCTTAGGCTTTAGTACTTATATTGAAAGGGAAAGTGAGAAAATATGGCTATTCTTTACATAGGAAGTCTATTTTTCATTGGATTGAATATCACAAGCAAAGATATTTTGGCTAACCTGTACTTTTTAACACAATCTTGCAAAAAATTGCTTAAAACTGTCCTACAAGCAGGTAGTGTATTTCCTCGCTAAGCATCTTTACTTTAGTATCTGGTTACTGAAAACAAGAGCTCTTTTGATCTCCCCAGCTTTTGCTGAGAATTGCAAGGCATTACTATAGCATCATTGCCAACAGCTTTTAATGCATAGGCCGAGAAAGCTATGTAAGTCTGCTCTCTGTGGTCATTCAGTCATACTATGGAAGACTTCTCTGGTGCCTCTGAAAGTACGTATCTTTGCTCAAACCGTTGTGGAGTGACAGGGATATTACTTTCCAACATCATTTTGGATGCTCTCAGCTACCAACAAAAATAGTGGTAACATGGTCTTTTTTAAAGGAGTGAAGATGCATACTTAAGAGAATATCTTCAAAATATAAATCACTAGGCCAAATTTCCTCAGAAAGCATCAAGTCAGTTCATGTCCTCATCAAGGGAAGGTAAGAAGTTTAAAAGACATTTTAAAATAACTAAAACACTAGCTGTTCAGCATTCACTGTAGCTTGAAAAGATTTTGAAAAGATATAAACAGAAAACTCTACCTTATGTAAGTCACAGGACTTCTAAAAAGAACCTGTGTGGGAGATTTATTGGGGAACTATTATAAAAGAGGTTGTTTGTCCTTTGTTTGTTTAAAAAACAGTTTTACATTGGTTTTCTCATTAGATATGCCATTATCTCACTTGAAATTACAGGAAAGAAAGGATTGGTTCTATGAATTGGGAATGATTGATCCTGAAATACAGTTTGTGCTTTCTTTTCTGGAAAGTTATACTCTGTGTCTGCTTCTATAACAATTTTTTGTATCACTCCAGTTGAGTCACTTGTAGCATTTTGTTGGAAAAATTAATAATCACATACCTTGATTTGTAGATGCCTTACCTGTAATCTTTAGCTTGACAGACAAAGATGCTAAGAAGTCAGGATTGCATTTGAGATCAATAGCCTCCCCTCAACTTAGTGCTGTGTCATGTGGGGTACATTGAAAAAAATGGATCCTTGAGTCTCAAAGAACTCAAGAAAAGTAGATGCTTTTGATCTTAATGTCTCTCTAGGAACATTTGAATCTACATCCATAAAATAAGAACAATGTCCTGTACATGCTGCGGAGATTTTGGAAAACCAATTCACTAGTATTTATGAAGCAGAAATTTGGAATAAATGCCAAAGAAAAGCCCTGGTTGAAACTAGTACTTGTCTTTGAAATAGACTATATAGCTTACAGTGAACTAGTCACATACACTTAAAATATTTCAGGCAAAATACCAAAAAGTTATTTCAAGTTCTTCCAGACTACCTTTTGCCTATCAAATCAGTCATGCAGAGAAAACATTATGTGCTTCAGTAGAAGATGGTATCGCAGAGAAATAAAGTTGGTAAAGTTCTTTAAGTCATATGTGAACATAGATTGCAAAAGTCATATTTTCTGGGTAGTATTCAGTGTAGATGGATTCTCAAGCACTCATAACTGCACAGAAGGAAGATCACAAGAATGTCATAGGAATCGTGAAAGAAATTAAAGAAAAAAGAACACTGTCTTGAAGTGAAATCTATTAACATTTTGCAGAGCACTTTCAAACACTTACAAACATGCATACAACTACAACAACTCAGAAAAACACAAATCACAAATCACAAGTACTGGTACCAGTACTGACAGAATTGTAATGAAGTCCTATTCTTCTCTCTGGACCACAGAAAATAAATGGTTTTAAAGAGGAATAGTTACAGGCAGTCCAGGAGCAAAGCAGCTGCTTGATAAAATCTGGAACTGCTGTAAAATTATCTATTAAAATGGTAGATTTCAATTCTGATCTGAAATTTCTTTTAGCATTAGTAAAGCACAAAGGACAACTTGTCTGAGAGCAGATGGGCTAGGCATGGCTATGCCAACAATAATTTCTAGAATTACTCTATCCTACAAAGTAAATAAATACTTAATCCCATAAAGTATTTAATCCCTAAAATACATCACCAATTCCTGGTTATATCAGATGCTAATGTGCCACTGCTTCTGTTAAACCATAATCTTCTAGACATCAAGATGTAAAGTTTACAAAATTACAGAAGAGGTGAGACTGAAAGTCAAAGTGAGTCATCTGGTCCAACCTCCCCATTTAAGCAGGGTCATCTCAGAGCACATTGCCCAGGATAGTTTCCAGATGGTCCCTGAATATCTCCAGGGAGGGAAACTCTACAACCTCTCTGGACAACCTGTTCCAGTGCTTGGTCATTGCACACTAAAGAGGTTCCTCATCATGTTCGGGTGGAACTTCCTGTGCATCAATTTGTGCCTGTTGCCTTTTATGCTGTTGCTTGACACAACTGAGCAGAGCCTGGATCCATCCACTGACACTTTCCCTTCAGATACTTGTATGTACTAATGAGGTTCCCTCTCTGTTGTCTCTTCTTAAGAATGAACAGGCTGAGCTCCCTGAGCCTTTCCTTGTAAGACAGATGGTCTAGCCCCTTAATCATCTTGGTAGGGAAAATTTGCTGCAGTTTTAAATCAACTGCCTTGTTTCATTTCATATTAAAGCCTGATTAAGCATGAGTCCCAAGATATTGACTTCTACATTCTTTTCTTCAAATATTTCAGCTGCTAGACAACATGGAGTCCTTCAGACCTGAAATAAATACCTTCCCAAGCATATACAGAAGAGGGTGAAAATATATATTTCATAAACTGTTTTTCCTGTTTTTTAGATTTCTTTGTACATTTAATAAAATGATTCCTTTCAAAGTGCTATATTTCTTACATAAACTATAAATTTATCTTTACTAATCCATATTTAACAAAAATTAATCTCCCTTTGCACGTACAAAGCAAACAATGGTAACAATTTAGACTGTCGAAATTCTGAATAAGAAAAATTACCATTAGAAAGCAAAAGACCAATCTGTGTGTCTTTTGAAAAGGTTTGTCTTTAAATAATGAAAACTCAAATGCATCGACACCCATGAACTCTCCTTATGTACAAGTCTTTATTACATGGACTTTACAATATTTTTAGGGTAACATTTTTGTGTTAAAAAAATCTAATTTCATTACTTTATATAGATTAATGAAGTAGAATGAAAGATCTATCACAAAAATATGTATCCCTGCAATAATTTCTTATAAAATGTTTTGGAATAATAGAAGGTTCCTACCGGGTCTTCTGTTTTATGGTTATTCAACAAATCAGATAGAAAATCATCGTGAAGACTTTCTCTCCGAATCAATGTAAATTCACGTAGGAAAACTGCTCCTTGATTTTGGTCTCCAAAAACCTAGAAGGAAAACACAATATTAGGAAATGCAAAATTTTAATTCTGTCACAGACATGATCCTAACATGGAGAAAAATATGATGCGAAGAATAAAAGGCCAATTAATGGTCCTCTGTCTTCTACTACTACACTCGTTCTAACCAGACAGCATTGCCATTAATGAGAACACTGATGTGCATTTAAAGAATGTCATTATGATTATAAATAATTTTCATTTACATGAAATTCTGTTGTGGAATTGTTATTTACATCTGTGGTTTATGAGACAGTTAATATTTAAAAAACTTCTTTGTGAAAAAGTGAATACTTAAATTATATGTTTACTTTATGAAACACATAAAGTTTGTACAGCATTTTGACTGCTCTATCATAGGAAGAAAGTGCTTAAAACTTTGAAGAGACCGAAAAAAATTATTTATATTATTTATTTATATAGTAATATTAAATTATAAATTATAATTTTATTTATTTATTTACTTATTTATTTTATTTGGCTAGCAAACTCCAATATAAATATGCATTCAAAATCATTTAAACTAACTTTTTATCTATTATTTTTGAAATGTATATACATAAGCTACCTGAGAAAGGTAATTTAATAAGTGGTTGACTATTCAATTACTATCAAAATGTCCTAGGTACAATTACAATATTTTTTATAGATTTTAGAAATAAATAATGGAAACAAATCCTCATTTTTCAAGTTCTTACATCCATTTTTTTCTTTGGTTGTTCAATGTGGGGATGCAGAATTTGTTTTATAGGTTTTAGATATAAGTTTAGGATTTTTATTATAACTTTTGTGTAGTTTTAGTTATCCTGGTGTGGGCCCCATACCTTGGAATTTGTTACTATCATAGTTTGATAAGGGTTTCTATGGCTACTTTGGTCTCTGCCCAGAGACTGTTCCCCATTGGTTCTTTTATGTATTCTTTTTTCC
>VZUI01046533.1:0-69639 GCA_013401135.1 Cettia cetti
ATTTTATTTTATTTTATTTTATTTTATTTTATTTTATTTTATTTTATTTTATTTTATTTTATTTTATTTTTTTTTTTTCTTATTTTTTCTTTTTTTTTCTTATTTTTTCTTATTTTTTCTTATTTTTTCTTATTTTATTTTAGTTTTTCTTATTTTTTCTTATTTTTTCTTATTTTATTTTATTTTTTCTTTTTTTTCTTATTTTTCTTCTTTTTTCTTATTTTAGTTTTTCTTATTTCGTTTTATTTTATTATTTTATCTTAATTTGTTCTGTTTTACTTTACTTTATTCTATTCTAAATTTATTCTAAATTTATTCTAAATTTATTCTTATTTTATTCTTATTTTATTCTTATTTTATTCTTATTTTATTATTTCATTCTATTCTATTTATTGCAGGATGAGCGCTGAACCTACCAAAAAACCCCAATTTTCCTTGGCGGGGGAGGGGCTGGGAAAGAAGGGAAAATCGGGAATTCTGACGGAATCTCTCCCCGAGCGCTCCCCGAGGGAGAGATTTGGGGAATTCGGGGCGATTTGGGGAATTTGGGGCGATTTGGGGAATTCGGGGGCGATTTGGGGAATTTGGGGCGATTTGGGGAATTTGGGGCGATTTTCCTCACGGTGAACTTTTGCCCCGTCGGGAGCGTGGCCGGGCCGCGACAATCGTGTCACTGTCGCGACAAGAACAAACGGCCGTGGGCGTGCGGCGGCGCGGAGCGCGTGCGGGCCTGCCCGAGGCAGGCGGGGAACGCGGGCAGAGAGAGGCCGGCCCCTCCTCACCCTCATCATCCTCACCCTCAGCCTCAGCCTCAGCCTCATCCTCATCCTCAGCCTCAGCCTCAGCCTCAGCCTCATCCTCATCCTCATCCTCATCCTCAGCCTCATCCTCAGCCTCAGCCTCATCCTCATCCTCAGCCTCATCCTCATCCTCAGCCTCACCCTCAGCCTCATCCTCATCCTCAGCCTCATCCTCAGCCTCAGCCTCATCCTCAGCCTCAGCCTCATCCTCATCCTCAGCCTCATCCTCATCCTCAGCCTCATCCTCAGCCTCAGCCTCATCCTCATCCTCAGCCTCACCCTCAGCCTCAGCCTCAGCCTCATCCTCAGCCTCATCCTCATCCTCATCCTCATCCTCACCCTCCTCCTCCTCCTCCTCCTCCTCAGCCCGCCGAGCCCGGCCTGGTGCCCCGGAACTGCTGAGAAACCCCAAAATCCGGGTTCAATTGCTGGGAACCCCCCAAACTCGGGTGCAATTGCCGGGAACCCCCCAAACTCGGGTGCAATTGCCGGGAACCCCCAAACTCGGGTTCGGCGGCCGGGAAGGGCCCAGGTGCGCGGGGCTCGGTTCCGCTCCCACCCCGAACCCCGGCCCGGCTCCAACAAAAGCCGCTCTGTCCCCGCTAACTTTATTTGGCTCCTCATTAGAATGTTGATCTAATTGCGGTGCTTTTAGCGCCGACACAAAGCCCGTGCGGGGGGAATTAAAGCGAAACCGGAGCGGGATTTTCTGGGGGAGCTTTCAGCGGGTTCCCCAGCCCGGAAAAAGCCAAACCGCCGTCCCGGGCACTTTGTCGGGAAAAGTTTGCAAAGGAATCAAAGAGCATCCTTTTGTTTCTCTGCTCACACCTCCCCAGCCCCTCGTCCCCTTTTTCTTTTTCTCACACCGAGCCGGCACCGGGGGGGGGAAAAAAAAAACCCCAAAAAAAAAACCGACAAAAAAACCCAACAAAACCTTTTAAAAGTCACAAGTTGCGCCTGAAATGGCAAAACTCGGGGGGCCTTTTTAGCACTTAAAACACTGGCGGGTCATTCCGAGCCTCTCCCCGCACCCCACCTCGGCCCTTCTCTTTTAAAATCTTTTGAGGGCGAGGTTTTGACGCGGCCGTGTTGTTATCAGATTGATGGGCCGGGTTTGATGGAAGCCCCTTTGTCATGCAAACGCCATCCCGTGATGGATGAACCCCCCGAGCCGGGCACCAACTTCGGGAGCCCCTCGCTCATTGGGCTGGGCCCGCTCCGCCCGCGGGGTCCCCCCGAGAGCCGCGGGGTTCGCCCGGAAGTTCCGCGGCTTTTGACGGAGCGCCCAAAGGTTGTAGGGCAAGGAGGGACCCCCCCCAAAAAAAACCAAACCCAGCCCCCCGGGCGTGCGGCGGGGGATGGAGCACCCCGGGCTGGGCTCCTTCCTGGAGCTGCCCCTGTGCGGCCGCGGAGCCTTCCCCGCCGCGCCCCCGCCCTTCCCGCCGTGCTCAGGTAGCCCCGGCAGGGCCACCCCGGGCGGGGACGGCCCCTTCGGCCTCCCGGACACCCTGGGGCATCTCCCGCAGCACGGCTTCCACCTTCCTCCCTCCTCCTCCTCCTCCTCCTCCTTCTCGGGCGCGGCGCTCGCTGCCCAGCCGGGCTTGGCGCAGCTCTGCCCGGGCCAGCAGGACGGCAGCGGGATTTTCCTGCCGGGGCTGCCCCCGGGCACGGCCCCGCCGGCCCAGGGCTACTGCGGGCCCTTCCCGGCGCCGCCGGGCTTCGGGCAGCAGCCGCCGCCGCCGCAGGGCTACCTGCCCGGCCTCTTCGGGAGCCACGAGGAGCCCGAGCCGCCCCCGGGCCCCCCCGAGGCCGCGGCCGCGCAGACCTTCGAGTGGATGAGGGTGAAGAGGAACCCCCCCAAAACTGGTGAGTTTGGGGTGCTGGGGGCGGCCCTAAGGGCGGGCGGGGAAGTGGGGGTCGCCTCAAGGGGTCGGGGTGGGTTTGGTTGGGTGTTGGGGTTTTTTTGGGAGGTGTTTTGGGTTTTTTGTTGCAGGTCACTAAAAAGAAAGAGGGAGATAGTGCCTCAGTCATTCATTTGTTACATTGGCTTGGACCTGACAATGAAGCACTCCTTTAGGTAAAATTCCTGGCAGATACCTCCCAAGAACTGCAGCAAGATCTCCACCTGCAGCAGCTCTGTAGGCCAGGCAATTATTAACAGGTGTTACATAGCACACAGCTGTATCATTAAACTCCCTTTCCCAAGTTAAATGGTTAAAAACTCATCAGTATAGAAGAATGAAAAGAATTCATATGTTAACCATGAGCTGCAAATCATTAGGCAAAACCCAAACACACTTTCAGCTTGTTTGATTTTAAATTATTTTGGATTAATACAGTTCATTTAGAATAACTGACTCATAATGGGAGTTTTGCTAAGCATTTGAAATTCACTTTATTTTTTTAATGAATGAAATTTTTGTCATAACTTGACATGTCCTGTAAATTTCTGTACTGATCTAGTCATATATCTACATCCTGTTGGTATTGCAAAATTTTAATGGAACAGAATGACAGCAATATTATACATGTAATATGTAAAGTGATATTTGGATTGCCTGTTTATGTGTATGGCATCTCAACATCTATCTGAAAGTCTTCTTAAGAGACTACTTCTGTTAACAGAAAAAAACATTCACAGTGCTTCAGCAACAAGGAACTGATGTCTGAAAAAGAGCTGGTCAAAAATCTAGACATGATGTTCATAATTTACAGCTCAGAAATAGTAAAAAAAAAAAGCCTTTTTCTTTCTAATTCTACAGGAAAATTCTTCAAACTGGAATGTCCTGCTTTAGTAGAGAATCTACCTCTTTAAATTAGGTAGACATTATCCTCATAGAGTCATACATACTTGCCCAGAAACAAAACTGTCAACTTACTAAATTAGTTTAGCTACCAATACCAGATATTTTCCTCTGAAGACTATGCACAAAGCAGGAAAATTGCACTGCATTTATCTTTTCCTCCACTCATATATCTTCTCTTTTATTCAGAAGATCATTCGCTGAAGGTCGAAGTCTCTGTACTACTTAAATGTCATTTAACTATTAGTGCAGGTTCCAAAACAAACTTAAATATTCAATAGGAGAAAGTCAAAGCCAGATAAAAATCTGAGGTCTGAAAACTTAAATTTCCTATTTTTAATAGAAAAAATAAGAATAAATATTTTGACCAAATCATGCTGGCAATGATTTTGAGGTTTAATGAGACATGGAGAAAACAAAAATAGAACCATTAAAACTTTTGAAAGGCTACAGTACCTCTACAACTAGCATTATGATAAGAGGTGCCAATAGGCAAAGAGAAGTAGCACTGGCTATTGGCAAAGTGTAAGTGTTAAGAACAAAGCCATTAAGAATTAATCGATTTGTCAAATCTTACTCAGAAAAGCTGAAAAAGTTCAACGTGTTCAAGACTAATTGCAGGAATCATGGGCACATGACAGAGTACTTCAAGCTGAAGTTAACCTGCTTTATATAAATATGTATGTATATAGTCATTTCTCTCATCTTATTTAAGACTCTACAGCTATACCTACCATAAGTTAGTTCCTAAGGCAGGAGTTACCTTTTCTTTCAGAGCATGACACAGAGGATATCTACCCAATGCTGTCTGATACAGAATACTCAAAAGGCCGTTTTTCATTGCAATTCATGAGTGAGCATACGCTTTAGAAAGAGAAGAATATATGGAATACTATTTAAAAGCTTTAGAGTATTTTTTAGTCTGTGCTGTCAAAGGTGCTCCTTTTTGTGCAAAACACTTCAGCATTCATTAAAGCAAAGCCCAACACCTACATCTCTCAGAGGAATATGATCTCTACCAGGCTATAGCTGAGCAAGGAAAGAGTATGCTGGTATTTGAAGAAGTAACTACTTACTTTCTGGTTTAATTTAACAGAAGAACTTTAGAAATCCTTTTTCTATTGTGAAAGCTGATTCACATAGATGGCATATACCTGGAAAACCACCTTCTGCAGTAAAGCACTCATCAGTATGCTTCAGAATGCTCCAGTTTTTCTCTAATGTAATTCTGTACTTGTGGTATCATTTCCTTTCTCTAAAAATCATTTTTCAGCAAATTATTGACATCAGGGGGTGCTCTGTGCAAAGCAGACTGGGAGCATCTGGACAATATATATGTGTATTTCTTAACACTGTTTTCCATAAAACAGTACAAGACAAACACAGAGGTTAGTGAAACACACAAAAACCAGAAAATCAGAATAAATTCTAAAGGTTTCCACACAGAAAGAAGCATATTTTTTCTTGAGAAAGACCAATAATACTTATATGCAGTAATCAACAATCTAATGCTATGCAGGAACAAGCATCAGATGCAACAATGGTCTTAGTTGGTCATTTCACACTGAAATAAAAGGTAAATAGATGGTTTTCAAGTATACTACTCATCCTCAAATATCTTGTTCCTAAAAAAATAAATTAGTTTTAGAAAGGCTTTCAGTAAAATAATTCATGCATTCTGCCATCACTATCCTGTATGCCAGTCTCAGATCTTTCTGTAAGTTTTGCCTTGGAAGATTTGGGGATAAATTAATTGCAAGTAAATTCTCTCCAGTCAAGCAGAAGTTACTTACACGTAAATCATTCTCTTCTCACCGAAGGAGAGGCTCAACTGCTCTAGGGCAGTTCTGTCTCCCTCAGCACGGACTTGGTAGAGTCCTCATTTTGGGGCAGATGACAAAGACTTAGCAAGCCAAAAGAATGATTAAGCAGGGCAGGGGCCCATTGAGTTTATGGTCTGGCATTTTCACCTACATACTCTTGCAAATTATCTGTTCCACAAAGAACCTCCAAAAGCAAACTGATTCATCAGCAATTCTCATCAGGGCAAGTATCAGCTACACAGCAAGATTCAGAATACTCCTCTACCTCTGGCCCATTCTAGTTTATTTCCCTATTTTCTACAACTTCTGCATTTCACCATCACTTGTACCAAAGCTGGAAATTTACAATAGTCCACAGCTATCTACAGAAGAGACAAGCACACAGATTTTGCTTGGGTTAAAAAACCACCTCAAAAAATCTACTTTTCTAAGGAACTCTTCTGTTCTCAATGGATATATGATATATACGAATATTGATTAATTTCGGCATACTGCCTTGATGCCAATTTCCAACAACAATGTGAAAAGTTCCTATAAATAGGAACTTTATAGGCCTAACTTGGAGGAAATGATAAATCTAGAATTTTATTTCCTGACTGTGTGGGGATGGGAGAGTAATATTTACAAAACACTTGTGAACTTGGGAGAAAGCTAAACATTACACACTTCATTGTGGACTGGAATCCAGCTAAGTTCCCAACACAGCCTTCCTGGAAGCCAGATAACCTCATCATAGGCTATCAGCCCTGGAGATAAGCAATGTCTGCTCCAGGAAAGGGTTGAACCAATTGGTATTTTTGGTGGGCACTCCAGCAAGCATATTTGTTTTAAAATACCTAAATTTTTTTTACTAGTCCTAATGTTCTTCGTCTTCATCCTAATGATTCTCACTACTTTCACTTCATTTGATATTAAGAGGTTTCTTAGATTTTTTACTGTAACATTCCTATACATGGTACTTCTTACATGGAGGTTTTATATTTTACCTTACCTTATTTCACAGAGCTGCCTTGGAATTTAAGGCCAGCCAATAGGTTTGCTTTTGGTAAAACATATACTTACACTTGTCTTTTGAGTCAGTTTTGATCAACAAAATGAGTGGCGATGATGTGAAGTGGAAGAAGAAAGTAGCACATGTAATTTTGTTTAAACTTTGTTTAAATTTTGTTTAAATCCATGAATTCCACTAACATTTAAGAGACGGGAAGTGCTGAATCGGAAACACTGAAAGACAAAACTGAAAGAATCATGAGAACAGAAAGAAATTAAGTAACACTAATAGAAAAGGGAGGTGGGGGAAAGACCCTCACCTTACCATAAAGAATTTGGATTATTTGAAAAATTTGTCTGTTTTCAGAGGATGTCTCTAACTCAAATGGGTGGATGGGGTGAAAATTATCTGCATCTATATACACTATACAGGAAAAGACTGAATAAGTGAGTTGTAAAAAAGTGAATAGTCTGCCTTAAGGGTTACGCAAACTACTACAGGATGAGGAATTTGCTACAGCCTAATCAGTGTGGATTTCACTGCAGTAGTAAAAATGAGGAAGATAAAAAGAAAGACAATGTTGTAGCCTGTGCTAATCATAGAAATATAAAGGCTATGAATAAATAATAAAGGGGAAAATGAGAAATGAAATATAGAAGAAAGACGTTAATGGTGAAATGAAAAATGAGTCTCAAAATGAACAGGGGAGTCTTTGTAACTGAGAACAGTATTAATGTAGCCGTGTTAAGCATCTATATCATTTACAGCAGTTTAGACTTCCTGACTGATTTTTCTTGAGGTTCCAGTGAAGAAGTGCATGAGCCAAAGTTCCCCTCTATGTTCTGAACAGCACACAGTGCACACTTGCTGCATCCTGAACATTCCCTCCTACTATGACATCCAAGGGAATGGAGCGTTTGGCCATTCTCATTCTTGAAGTAACAAGCTTATAACAGGAGTGATGCAGTATAACAGCAACAGAAAAAGTAAAAAAATGAAGCTCATCAATGAAAGGAATTAAATGGTGCATTTACCTGTGAGAGAGGAGGACTAGATTCAACATAAATTTCCTTTCTACAAAAGCTCTTTGCTGAAAAGGCAGGTGAGCAGGTTACAGAAAGCAGAAATTTCACTTCTGGAATCACTGGGCTATTCAAAAGTGATTCAATTTGCAATGTGGTAGTCCTCACACTTCACTGTGTGAGGTAATAATCTTAACTTTTCCTTTTTACACTTAGAAGGCATAGCATGAGATTCATGGCTGTCAGGAAACATTTACTTTCAAACACTCCCCATAATCACATCCACAAACCCTGGCAATTAAACTACAGGAAATCACCCAGTTGAATTACACTTTCATGTGGAAGAAAAGCAGAGGCTAGCTGCCCACAACTTAAGTTTTATTAGTGCTTGCAGAATCATAGTAAACATTGATATTCTGCAATCAAGATCAATATTGCTGGGTTGGGTTTTTTCCTGCTTACATCCAAAAGATTAACATTTCTTTTTCTGCTTCCATGCTGTTCTTTTTTTTTTTTTTTTTTTTTTTTTTTTTTTTTTTTTTTTTTTTTTTTTTTTTTTTTTTTTTTTTTTTTGTTGTTGTTGTTGTTGTTGTTGTTGTTGTTGTTGTTGTTGTTGTTGTTTTTTGGGTTTTTTTTAGCATAATATCTGTAGAAATTTCTGTTCCACTCTTGCTTTTGAAAGATTTCTATCCCAGGTAGTCCTTTTTATGAAACAATTTCTGTTCCAAAACTACATAAAAACTTTCAGTCTTTTGTATTGGAAATCATGTTATGTTGTATTTTAATGATGTTAGAAGACATTTGTATTCAAACCATATAATTCTTTTGGTACTGCTCTCTTGATGCCTTTGTAAACAGTACCATCTGTAATTTTCCCACACACTTGAGCAACAATGACTTTTGGTACTTTCTCAATATCTCAGACGGGGTTTTTTCAGAACTATTAATGGAATTAATTTTTAGAGATCTACCTAGAACTAAGAGTGTCAAATAAGCACGGAAGCAAATATCCATTGTAGCAGAACTCCAAATTCTTATATCATTATGCTTGACTGATGTCAAAAAAACAAGACAATTTCTACTACTATTTAAAATCCAATTTTAATAATGCCCTCGGGATTTTTTATCATTCTAGAACATATTTGGTCTGCTCTACAGCTGTCTATTGAATAAAATTTTAGACAAGAATTTTAGTTTCATGACTGGTATTTTCCCCAAAAACTACTGTACATAGTTTACATTCCCATTTCAATTCCATGAATATTTTGAACTCCGCAAATTTCTGTTCGTTTTTCCCTTGTAAGTTTATTAATGAAATTCCTACCCACTGAACTCTGTTAACCTTACTTTAAAGGGTTTCTTATTTCATTTAGACATTTCTGCCACTACTATCTGTAGTAATACACAGATTCTTCTAAAACCTGCTTTATATCAGCTGCAAGATTGTCTCATTCTTTTCCTAGATTACAGCTAATTTCAAACTAAAAATGCCTTTTTGTGATATTTAATTTCCAACCTCATTAGAAAATCTTTAGTGAGAAAATTACAGTGAGAAGGAAACTGAAATATATATCAGTATAATGCGATCAGGAGTACTGAAGAGAGTATAAAAGAGATGGAAAACTGTCAAAACTGTCCGTAGTTCTAAAGACCTGTGTAAAACAGACTTAGAATTTGTGTTTGTAAAGAGGTAGGGAGGGAGCTAACGGAACAGAAAATTATTTGTGGTGTGGCAAGCAAAATTATGAATGATAGAGAGAAATCTGGTGTCAGAAAATTATTAAAAAAAGAAAAATTCAGTATTCATTGCAATAGAAAAGAAGAACTGCAAATGTCCTTCAAAGCTTTCAAAGCATAATAATGCTGCACTGCAGACTCATTTCCTATCAATAATGAAGTCTGAGTTACCAAAGAAACAAGCATTTGTTATAGAGAGAGAATACAGCAGAGAAAGCCACTTGCTGAATAAACTAGGAATTTGCCATGAATCTAAAACATAAAAAAAGAAGATAGCAAACATGCTCTACATATTCATGAAACAGTGTCTCTAGGACTATCCCAAGATAATACAAGAGTAAATCTGAAAATTCATCCCAGAAACTGTTTATGAAAAAGTAATAGCTGCTTCGTAGAGTCTTTAGATTTCAAAAGAAGCAGGAAAAAGAGCTAAATCTCATATTTGCAAAGTTTTTACAGGCTATTAATAAGACATTAGCTCCAATGAAGAATTTAAAAACATCAATGAGCATTGCCTTCTGCTTCCTTCCCTTGTTAAAGGACATTAATATGCAATACAGAAATTGGAGGATACTTAACATTAGCAACATTAATTGTTGCATTAGACAATTTGGCATCTTAGGAATTCAGAATAATTTACAAACATGAATTTAGCCATGCAACATCCTTCTGAAGTAACTGCTATTAGTATTTATTATTATGAATAGAAGATTCATGGAACAGAGATGACATTTCCAAAACCCAGCAGTTAGACAGCATAATTAGTAAGAGATGCAACAGTTCTCCAACTAAACAGGGACCACAAAACTTCCCCTTTTGCTAACATAATAATTATCTTGGCATGCTAAATGAAATAAGCCATTCAGTAAGTCAATATAGCCACAAGCAAAGTATTTATGAGGATTGAAGAGAAACCTCTTCTGAGAGAAGTCAGTGCAAGACTATATGACAAAACTAAATTTAATAAACCCAAATGTAAAATAATTATGAGAAGTTATTGATATTCTCACCTGTAAAAAGGGAAAGCAGATGGAGCATCAAGAGAAGTAAGCAACTCTATTAAAACACTAAGAATACATCCAATACCATTAAGTCAGTCATTGCTCTTTCTCTTGCATGCACGCTATTTTCCTACACACTCCAGCTTCCCCACCATCAGCCTGTGCCAATGTTTGATAAATCAGACAGTGAAACTGAACCAGCTTTTTTTCAGTAAAACATAAAACTTTGCATGATCCTAACATAAAAGAGCAGGGATGGGAGCTGACATGGTTGCTCAGCTCCTTTACCCAGCTCACTGAGCTCACCAGTACTCTCAGCTGGACAACACAGGCAGAAGTGGCTTAACTGGACTCTGGGGTCAAGATAGTTTTAGAAACTACCACAGAAACAGAACTACAAATCTATTTCCATTTGTTAGCAAAACTATAAGTGGGATCCACTGCATTATATAGCAGAACATATTGATCAGCAAAATCAAATAATTTTGGCTACTTCATAAAATTGATACAAATTAATACTGCTATCTACACACTGCTCTGCAATAAATACAGTTTCTCTTAGGAGCAGAACTTCTGAAAGAGATAATCTAAAGCTAAATCATAGAGGTACATTGTGTCTAATTTTTTTTATTATTTCAAATAGTTACAGCTGTCATAGAGAACTTACTGGCAATAACATCCAGAAATTATCAAATTGCAAAGGAAGTGATTTAAAAAGTGGAGCTTTCAGATGTGCTTTTCTTATGAACATAATAACATCCTCTATAGTTGAACAACCTCTAAGCTGTAGGCTTAGGGAAGGAAAAAGGATAAAGGTCAGGAACAATAACATTGAAAAATAATTGTGCACCAAATGTATAAGAAAGTTTTTAGGATAGCTACATGTACTAGCTCTAATAGTTGAATGAGTCAACAGCTTATTGAGGGAGAGAAAAATTAATTTCTCATAAAATATGACCATAGAGTTATATCACAAATCAGAGAAACATAAAGCCAAACTTACTGCTCAGTCATACAGCAATGCCTTAACTTCTAGACTTGTATCAACTGTGGTCTGTAGTAACATCCCATAAGGTAAAGGTCCTTGAAAATGTACAAAAAGTAAGCACTTGAGCACTTCTTCAGCCTTTGGGGGTAAATTCAGAAACCTCCTTCTAAAGGTGCTGAAGCTGATTAGCACCTTCAGAAAGAAACCCAGCAATCCATCACCCGCTCTCTCAACCAGTTAATCCTTTTACCTTGCTTTAAATATTACCACAATTTTTAGACATACTACAGAATATGCCGAGCTCTAAGGGACCCAAAAGGATCATCGTCCTGCACAGGACATCTCAAAGAATTACCTATGCACCTGAGAGAATTTTCCAGACACTTCTTGAACTCTATTCTGCTTTGTGCTGTGACCACTCCTCTGGGGAGCCTGTTTCAGTGCCCAACCATCCTCTGTGTAAAGAAAAATTTCCTAATATCCAACCTAAACCTTGCCTGACACAACTTCAGGCAATTTCCTCAGGTGCTGTCACTGGTCACCACAGACAAGAGATCAGTGCCTGCCCCTCCTCCTCAGTGTAGACAGAATGCATAACCACCTCTAATTTAATTTATTTCACTATCTCATGCATGTGTATAATCTGTAATTTAAATCAATAAACATTTATTAAGCAGATTGTCTATTGACTCACAGATGTCTTGCTGCAGTTCATTACATTGGCTCATGTTCTAGAGTGCCCAGTGAGGTCTGGAAGGATGAGGTACAGAAAAGTAAGTGATAAATGTATAATTCTTCCAGCTCTTCAAGGAGGAAAGGAAAAAAAAGTATCACAGTGCTCAAAAGTTCAGCGTAGCAGTATTAGTAAGCAGCGGGACTGCAACTCCAAACTGGAGCGCTTTCATATTTGATATTAGTTGAAAAATAATCTATAACAATCAATAGAGCGCTGCAAGACCAAAACTACTTCACAAGAAGAACCCACAAAACCTCAGAAAACTGAGATATTGCTCTGAAACTGTAAATTCACCGCTGCATTGTTAGTCAGTGACAGGACTGGCAACATAGAAATATCATATGCAAACTTCAGATGTACCAGAATAGTTCATCATACACACATACCACATTAATAGTTAACATGAAAGCTAATGACATCTTTAAGATGATTGCTTTTATAGATACAAAGGAAATGAGTACTATACTCACACTAAACAGGGTATTTAAATTTCCTGTAATGAATAAAAGCAGACAGGAGAGCAATAGAAACAAGCTTAGCAGATTGTAGCTGAAAAAGATGTAATTATGTCCAAGATGATTATTTAACTAGTAGCTGACAATCATATTGATTAAGAACATCAGGAAAACTACTAGATATCACTGCACATGAATATGAGTTTCTGTAAAAGCATCTAGGGAGAGCTCAAAATAAACTGCATTTAATTAAATTTAAAATAATAATTTAAAAAAGATAATTCCTTCAGGGCAGCATTTATCCTTTGCGGCCATAACACATTTGGTTCATTGCTCTTTAACAGTAAGTGCCTGTTCTAGATGTTCCAGGCCATATTTCTTTCAGGAAAAGATGAACAATCTTTGTCTATAATGATGCAGTTAATCTTTAAGAAATAAGGAGTTTTCCAGAGTTCTTGATACTTTTGTCCAGCCGGTATGCTTGCTAAATATCTTACAGATATTTACAATATGTACAACAAGATATAATAATATCTTGTTAGAAAGATATTCACCCACAAATTATTTGGGTTATTATTTGTGAATCCCCAAAATCTGGCCACTTAAAGTGTGCAGAAGAGAAAGGAGTGCCCACCATGGAGACCAATACTTAACATTCCTACACAGTACTGGTTTTCTTCCTCTGAACACAGAGACTCACATTAAGCTTTGCTTCAATAGGTGAGGCTCATAATTCCCAAACTGAGGTCCTGCAGTGAGACTTTCGCAAGGAGAAATGACAGAAGTTAGCAGCTGTTAAAATGCTGCAACCCTTCCAGCACTAGCAAGCCTGAAGGAATTACCTGGACCTTTACCCTAGCAGAGTAAGGGGATGGAGCCCCAGAAAAGAATCTACCCCTTCACAAGATCATCCGACAGAGCACTCAAGGCATTTCACTCCTAACAGTGGAAGTTTGGCAGATGGGGAGGAGGAAAGGTGATATGAAGCAGTTTTAGCTAGACAGTTACCCCTTGAGCTCAGATCAAATTCATAGACTACCCCAAGTTCCCAGGCTAAGCTATTTTCTTCTCCTTGCAAATAAACCATTGTTCTTTGTTTTCTCCGTTGTTCCTCTTCTCTCTAAAGGTGCTTAGGTTTATATTTTTATTTCGTCTGTAGGATTCTTCTAAGCAGAGAAGCAGTACCTACTAAAAGCACTCTCAGCACCCACTATCAGGAGGCATTTGAATTGCTGGTAGTTACAGATTTAAAGAAAAAAACCCCAACTCTAACATGAATATAAATAACATATTCCACAGAGAAAATACTGAGTCCTTTTATACTTAAATCTAAAATGCTACATTTCAACAACACAATGTTTGTGACAAATACAAATCTTCTCAAATTTAGATAGTATGATATAATTATAAATAAAGGTATTAGCTAGTCCTTAAGGATACTCCATTAGTTTCTTCTTTTTGCATATTTAAATTGTATTCAACCATCCAGCTGAGTTATTGCACCCAAGAGCATCATAAAGTATAGTTTGTGCAGTGTCATTAACATATAACAAACACAAGAAATCATTCTTTGCATGGATACTAAACAAACAGAGGAATAAGATACTCTCCTGCCACCATAAAAATGTTCCTTAACTGTTCAACAGCTGCAGCACTCTAGTGGGAGATGCTGTGAATTTAAAATCAAACATTTTTCCCTGGTCCCAGAAATGCCTTCAGGTAATCTGGAGAGGCAAGGAAGGACACAAAGTCTCTATCCTGAAGGCTGATGATTTTCCCCCAAAGAGAGACTACACTTCACACTAACCTGTGTGAAACACACAATGCACAACATGCTGTGTGACAATTCCCTACTGCAAACAGCCCTAATTTAATCTAAGCAAGATTACACACCCTTTCACTGACAGACATACAAAGAGCATATCTACACCCTTCAGCAGCACACAGCACAGCCAGCCTGCAGCTATCTCCAGGAAAGCTGGTACATGCACATGACCTAAAAAAGAGCTAGGAGTCAGTTCAACCTAAAAGGAACATAGCTACATCCATGTCTGAAGCCAGCCATGGGCATTCTCTGCTATGCATGTTGGACACGTGCTCTAAAATTACCTATGAAAGGGACTAGGATAAAGAGAGTTTAAAATAAATTACATAGATCAATATATTTCTTTTTATTTTTTCAGCAATTCCCTCTTGTAGGTAAGTCTTGCTATTCCACAGGGCATGTTTAGGTCATGGTTTGCATTAAACAGCCATGAAATTGAGTGCAGAAATCTGAAAAGTTTGTATCAACAACAAAGACTAATGTCATATGGACAAAGAACCAAGAGATTTTAGTATTTTTCAAGCTTTGGAGGATTTGGGGGGTTGCTTCTTCTCCTTCCCCACTCAAAACCAGTAACATACAGTAACAGCCTAGCAGCTTTTAAGCACTGGTTCCTCTGTTGTCTAAATTTAGTTCGTGCAGCATAAGGAGTCATAATCCTAAATGAATAAGTAAATTTACAAAGATATTCTGATAATACCATGTGTGCTTCAACTTTATTGATTTAACACAAGTCTGTGTCAGGTAACAGAGTTTAGAAGCAGTCCACACAGTGGGAAGAACTTTAATTGTAATTTACATGGTACATCATGCAACACATAAGGACACAGTACCAAAAAGAATATAGACAAAAGAAATCAAAATTCTCGGTACATGTGTAATTGATTGACATAAAGTAAGCAACATATCAAGGAAGATGTTTCAAAGGTAAGAGGGAACTTGAGAGGAAACAAAGACCAAATTCAAGAATTTTCATTTTGAGAAACTCTGCTCATTCATTCCTTTTTACCTGAAAAATAAGACAAGGAAAGCGCCTCATACCATTTGTCAATTAGATAGATCAAGGAGGCATGTGAATTATACATCTCTGAAGAGATGTATAACTTTCTACAGTGTGGTTGGCTGTAGTTTATTTATACACTTTGGGAAGGAAAGCAGTGCACTATGAATACCCTTTGCAAGAGATTTATGCAGTGGTCCCAAAGGCAGCCATAGTAAAACAGGGACCCTCACACTGCATGATGCTCAGAGTATGGAATTCTTGCACTACCGTGTTAAATATAAAATCTCAAGGAATCCCCATATTTCTGAAGGCTATTGATCTTTCCAAAATCTTAAATTCTACAATTCTGGTCCAAAAGAGAAGCAAAGCCACCTGACTACAGGTCTTGTGAACAGCGGTTAACCAGTGGGGTTAACCCACAACACAGATCTCATCAAGTTTCAGATTCCGAAACAGGTTCTGAAAAACAGCAACCTTGAGAGCATTTGGGAATTTCCACACTTATTATTTCCCCCCTTCTGTTCTGATAGAAATTATGATTTTTAGTTTGGATATTGGATAACCCACTTAAAACTAGCAGCAATGATACCTATCCCACCTATTCTTCATTTAATTTATAGAAAAGAATACTGAGTATAAATAAATATCTTTCACCTGCACTCCCCATCATTTCCTTCAGGTTGAAAATATCAAAAATTGTATGCTATTTCCATAAGAACCCAAACTACCTTCAGCACTGTACAGTATTTTCCATTTAAGACTGAATACACTTAAGTGAAAGAGGAAAAAGCGCACAGCAATACAGACAAACAGAGAGAGGGAAGTAGTGGAGACTAAGATGGAGGAAATGAGTGTCAAACAGGCTGTATTATTTTTGAAGAATTTCAGCGTGAAAGCCAGCAACTAACAACAACACGACTACTTGCCTACTCCCTCCCACCTTCCAGTGGGATGGGGAGGAGAATCAGGAAAAAAAAGTAAAACTTTTGGGTTGACGGAAAAACAGCTTAGTAATTGAAACAAAGTAAAATACAATAATAGCAATAAAAGTAACAATAATTTTAATAAAAAAAAGAAGAGGGAGGGGGAGAGAGATGAAAGCTAAGAAGAACACATGATGCAAGATACAATTGCTCACCACCTGCTCACTGCCAGATGACCAGCCCGCCCCAAGTCAGGCCCATTTCAGGTGACTTCCCCAGTTTACAGTGGGCATGACATTTTATAGTATGGGATATCCCTTTGGTCTTTTTGGGTCAGCTATCCCAGCTATGTTCCCTTCCAGATTCTTGTTCACCTCCTCACTGGCAGAGCATGAGACCCTGAAAGGTTCTTGACTTGGGGCAAGCACTACTAATCACCAGCCAAAGCTTCAGTGTGTTACTGACACTATACTGAATCCAAAACAAAGTTCTGTACCAGCTACTGAGAAGAAAATGAGCTCTATCCCAGCTGAAAGGAAGACACAGGTTACTGGGCCTTTGCTAGTTAAGTACATGGAGAGAATCACATTCATAATTGAGTACTCAGCTTGGTATAGCTGACCAAGAAAGGTTATTAGTAAAATGTGCCACAAAGTTAGTTGTTTCAATCACAGAATTTAAATTTGTCTAACTAAATTAAATTCCTTTCATGCAGCAGGGTACTGGGGCTGAGCATTTCAAGACCAATCGAATCTGAGTTCCCATAAAGAGTTTAGTATCATCAATGCAACCTCAGAACCAACAGTAAGAGTGTTCTGTATCACAAGCTAGTGGGAAAAGTCTTGAGGTTATAAACACAAGATGCCTCTTTTTAATTAATCCCATATTCAGGGAAACAGATTCTATAAATAAAGTGACATCAAGGAAACACATCCAATTTCTCCTTATAATTGAAACAAGCTTAAATGTTGTTCTGCTCAGGTCAACCAATGATAATAGTAATATGGCCTGTAACACTTTCTATTTCATGTTACAACCTCTGAGGAGCAAATTTCATCATGGTGAATGCCAACACTTGAGATTGCAACTAAAGAGGTCTGAGCCAAAGGAGAAATTATTGCAAGTTTGTTCTATTTGGCTTTAGCATGGTTCACTATTAAAGTAGAATATTATATGCCTAGAGAAGTTGTGGATACCCCAACCCTGGAAGTGTTCAAGGCCAGGTTAGACAGAGTTCTGAGCAACCTGTCTAGTGAAAGGTGTCCCTGCCCACAGCAGGGAGATTGGAACTAGATAATCTGTAAAGTCCCTTTTAACCTAGACCATTCTATGGTTCTGTAATTCTATCTGTAATTAAAAATTCAATAACACATCTGTAAAATGACCAACAGAGATACAGCTAAGAGAGCTTGAAAAGAGAAAGCATAATCCAGAGGATGACGCTGCATTACATCTCATAAAGCAACATTAATATTCAATATCAAATAAATAATCTGTTCTTTTATTAATTTTCTGAAATAGTAAGCACAAGCATACAGTACTGGAAGATAAATACACTACAGGCAAATCTTAACTAAGTAAAATTTAGTGTTGAATGCCAGAGGTTTCAATGAAGAAAAAAGATCTTCCTAAGTACACAGCTTCCTTTCTTATGGTGAAGTATTTAGATAGGATTGAAGTTTTTCAGGTGACCTTGGTTACACTATGCAGACCTGTCACTTAAAGGAAAATGTTATTACCTTTGGGGTCTAGATTAATTACAATCCATTTGCTGTGCTGATTGGCTAGCAACCTCTTCTTCAACTTCTGAATTTCAAATACAGAGAAAGCTCCAAATGAAGAGAGTGAAGGTCCATAAAGTAATCTGATATTCTAAGAAATACAGCCACAACACTGTTGAAAACTTCATTTAATATCCATTTGAATTTTTATAGGCTCTGCTATTTCCCTCTTTTGCTTTTACCTGCTGTGACCCTTTAGGAGACCACCCTTCAGTGTCACCTGAAAGAGTGAAGAATATTAATAAGAGCAGTCACTCAGAGCTACTTATATGAGGGCCCAGAACTAATTTCAAAGTTTAACTGTTCATCTGGCTGTGGTCTCACATCATTCTCCAACATGGCACCACATTTCATTGATGTATGGGGAGTGGCCATTGTTTGCCAGCTTTATAAAATAGTAACAAGTACTGTTTCACTGATTATATAGTTTAAAAATACGTAAATAATTCAAAAAATAAACTCTTGGGAGCTGAAAATGCATATATGTGATTAATTACCTCCATATCTGTCAGAATGAACTTCTCTAAGGATTGCTGTGTTCTCAGTTCTTGTCTGAACTCTTTTCAGAAGAAAACCAGTATTTGAGTTTACCATTTCTGTGTCAGGTTTCATTCAACTGCCAATTATCCTAGCTGAGTTACATAAACCGCTGAAACAGATTTTAAAGCAAACTTCAGTCCTTAATTCTGGCAATGCTGCTGAGTCTGTAGTTACTGCTACACGAGCACTTCATTTACAATCCCCTAATGCCTTGTGTCTATTGCTACCAACAAAGTGTTGATTACCAGCCCAGTTGGTTGCTGTCAAATATACATTCTGTCCAGTGTTCAGACTAACAGCCTGCAAACAACTGACTGGAGCTACGTCATGAATACAGCACTAATAGGAATAAGGGGAAAATGAACACAAATGGGAAAACATAAAGGGAAAGGTATGCATAGATGACCCTTTTGAGGTAACAAAGTTAAATATATTTGAATTAAGACCAGAGAATCTGGAAGGTGAGTGAGTAATGCTTAACCTAGCTTTTTATAGCCAACATATATGGGACACAATGTTGTGGAGTTAGAGCTTCATAAAACAGGAAAATCAGCTTTATAAAATTGTGATTAATTGATAGATTTCAGAAACACAATCATAGGAACAAATATACCTGGATATCAAGACTAGGAATTTACGAGGAGAACTATATAATTTGCATCTATTTTATATAATGTTTCTGGTCCGTATGAGAAATTAGACTCTACTCTGTCCTTTGGAGACCCCACCTGGAATGTTGCATCCAGGGCTGGATTTGTAAGCCAAGACATAGACCTGTCAAAATGATCCCAGTGGAAGGCCATGAAGTGGGTCAGAGAGCTGTAACACCTCTCCTATGAAGAAGGCTGAGAGGTATATTGTTCAGCCTGAAGAAAAGGATCCAGAAAGATCTTAGAGCAGCCTTACAGCACCTAAAAGGGGCTTACAAAATGAAGGGAGCGACTTTTTACTCAAGCAGATAGTAATAGGACAAGGGCAACTGGTTTTAAACTAAAAGAGGAGAGCTTCAGATTAGATGTTGGGAAGAAATTCTTTACTCAGAGGGTACTAAGGCACAGGAACAGATTGCCCGGAGTAGTTGTGGTTTCCTCATCCCTAGAAGTATTCCAGGCCAGACTGGATGGGGCTCTGAGCAACCTGGTCTTCTGGATGGAATCCCTAGCCTATGGCAGGAGATTTGGAGTAGGTGGCCTTTAAAGTCCCTCTGTACCTGCACCATTTCCCGATTCTAAGTACTTAAGCTACTAAAATCAGAAACTGGATGAACATGCCAGGGGAAGTACCACTGTTGTTGCTCTCCTTCCATAAGCATTTGCTACAAAGACAGGATGCCATACTAGATGAACATCTGACCTGACCCAAAAACACCCTTCTTACATGATTATTAGTAGGTATAGGCATTCCAGATAGTGACACTGATTAAAAATTTCTGTCAAAGAAACTGAAAACTGAGGAACATGCACAGCACATAGGTACAAAACCTTAGCATATCTGAACTGCTGTAATTTTCTTGCTGTCAAAATTGCCATGTTGATTTATATCTTCCCTTAAAGATCTGTTTAACCAACTCTATTTTACCCTGCCATTATGACAGCATTTGATAAATAATCAACAGGGTAGAATATCGAGATATTAAAATAAATGGAAGTGTAACCTTTAATTTAAGGGGAAAAATATTTGCAATGCATAATGAAGTCTGAAAATAAATATTCAATTTAAAAAAACTTTATTAGTATCTTTTCCTATTTCCAGACATGTCTTCAGAGCCCATTTAAGTTTTTTTAGCAGCACAATATAATTTTTTTCCACTATTATTTCATGCTTCTGAATTAATGCTACTAATTCTAGTAATGATACTTTCTCTGAAATCATATTTCTTAAAAGCAAGAAAATTATCTAAAATAAGAAACTTCTTCAAAATATTCTCTATAAAAATTCTGAGAACTCAAATTTCATTAGAGCACTTATATTTCTATTAACTGAGCAAGAAGCATACTTGGACAGATAATGAATATAGTTTTTTTGAAAAGTTTTTTATGAAGTGATTTTCAGAACATAGAATGGCATATATGCTACAGGAAATAAGTTTGGATTTTGTGTTTGTAGAGAATAAAGCACTATAGGATCCTAGAAAACAGAAAAGCTTCTAGGACAGGGCAGAATACCTGGGGAAGGCAATCAGAAGCATTTTATATTTAAATATAATTTTTCTCGATTTGAAACTGTTTCTCTGTTGTTTCCTTGTTTGCACCTGGTTGAGTAACTGCTGAAGAAAGGTGAAAAATACCAGTTTTCTCCTTGAGAAGAAGGATTTGTCAGGATCTAGTACCAGCAATTGGCATATGAGAGCCAAACAAAAGAGGCAATTTCTTGACAAAAGAATGTAGAATGCTAGAGAGATAAGATCATGGATGTTCTTAATACTTATGATGTTGTAAGCTGATTGTCTACCTCATGGGTCATCTTCTTCAGGTTTACAGGTGTTTAATTTAAGATTTAATAAATATTGTTTTAAAGGAACAAAAGCTCCTTATCTATGACCCCTCTGAAAAAAAATAACTGCCCAAACAATTCTCATGGAGAATTCTGTAAGCTGACAATGTGTTGCCACTTTCCAAGCCACAAGGGCACAAAAGATGAAAAGATGGTTAGTTTCTAAGGTATACAGCAACTTTTGAAATGGACTGTGTCCCAGCTTGGTAGCTATTTAAAGAATTTCACTACTGTCACACTTCCCATAGCAAGGAGGAGATATGACAAGAGAGGAGTCTCTCATCACTACCTGCATTCTATGAAAAAAATCATACAGAACATCAGACTTGACCTTATGGCTCTGAGAAAGATCTATTACCTCCTTGGAAATGCTTGGAACTATTACCTCCTTGGACATCGTTTTTACAGGGGTCGTGCCCTCTCCAGTAGTGGCTAGTGTGATATTTGGGAAATTCTTAGCCCAACAAAGGATAAAATGGTGTCACAAATAGCACTGCCCTGTTGAGGAGACTGCACACAGATCCTCCCAAAATACTTTTGTACACTCTGGGCCCTATACTTTATTTTGAAATTATAGTTATCAGCATACTTGAAACTGAAACATGAAGCTCCCTACTGGAGCTTGACTGATATATAACTCTGTAGCAACCAGCTGGGTTGTATTCCCGCATAACTCCAGTTTTATCTCGTAAGAAGACTCTTGAAGGAGAGGTAATAAAAATAGGGAGGAAAAGAAATGCAGGAAGTAATGGAAAATAAAGAGAGAGAACTGTCCTTATAGTGGTAGAGTACTTAGAGCAGAATTTCACCTGAAGCAAAGTAACTAGCTGGTTGTCAGTGAACAATTTGCTTTCATCGATCTTGTGGTTAAATATTGAGGACATTTGCCTACAGGGTACAATGAATGAAAATAAATTCCGTAATCACCCTACTTTTTGTGCCTGTGCTTGTAAATCAACATGTGTTGCAAGTGGAAAACTGTTTAGGTTTTAAAGAATGCTCTACCACCACCAGCTGTGCCTTCCAATTGCCCATGCCAGGAATCTCCCACAATAGTAACCCTTCTTTTCTGGTCTGATCTTTATTTTTTTTAGAAAACAACATTAAAATAATTTAAAAAATTAAAAATATAAAATTTTTGTCTCAAAGTTGAACATGTGCCTCATTTTAACCTGGCAATAGCATCAGAGACATCTCAAACTCAACTGAAGTTTTCCAGCTAATTTCTGTAATACTAAGATTATGGGTTGAAAAATATTTCTATGTAGTTATGCAGTCATATAATGCGCATGTTAGAGTACACAGTACACCAAACAACTTGTCAAGCATTAGTATTTCATCTTGCTGGTCTTTTTATAAGGAAAAAGTCATTCTTCAAAAGATACAATTAAATATGGCTTAATCATGTTATATTTTTCACCATTAAAATTAACCACTCATTAAAATTAACTTCTTTTTCTCCTGCTTATTTGAGTTAAGCCAAAGGCTTGCAGTAGAAGCCATTTTAGCCCAATAAAATATTCTACAGTGGCCAAAAGTGAATACTTGAGCAGTGGCAGTGCCACATAAGTATATCTGCAAAGCAGCATCACAGCTTCTGATAATTTTAGCTCACAGGCTTACTGAGACAAATACAGATAATTTTAATTTACAGGTTAACTAAACTCAAAGGTTGACTGGGATCCACATGGCTCATCAGCTCTCCCTATCTTTGGCAAGAGCTCTTCTGTTTTTCTATCAACTATACTCTCCTCAAGCCACTCTTCTTATTCAGAGTCCCCTTCTGCTGTCTTCATGTGATGTCCCTTTCTTATAAGAATCTCCATTTTTATGAAATATCCCTTATTATTTCCTGGGTAGTCTAGATGAATATGTTGGCTATTTTTAATTATTACATTCAGGGCACCGTTTTAGGATCTTTCTAAGGGCTACTTCTGCTCTAAAGAAAGTTCACTTTTGTTGTCAAGAGATTTCATGTTCCCTGCTCTGCCAGTTTTCAATGTCTGCCATTTATACACTTAAAGTAGCAGAGGGGATGTTTCCAAAAGCCAGCAGTGCAAACAATCTAGAATTTAAATCCAAGGTGGATTCCTGCCTACTCAACCATCACATTGCTTGGTTTTGCGGCCCAATCTATACTTTCAATCAAATCTAGACATCCATGCCTAGCTAAAAGAAGGAAAAACAAAACTTTCCAAGTTTTACTGTCAGCAACGTAAAAACTGTTCAAAATAATCCATAACTCTAATTGAGGAGGGTTACTTCAGACATTCAATCCATTTGTGCCTGATTTCCACAGAAGACCTTGTGACTGAGAGCAAGCTTCCCCTGGAGAAAATTGATGGAAAGGTCTTAACTCAGATCTATGTGCTCCATGAACAGTTATTAAAAGGACATTTACCCCAGAAAAGTATATTATCTTTCAAATCAAATCTCTCTTTGCTTTTAGAAACTGTAATCTTGTTCTTGCCTTCAACATTTCCCTTGGGATCTGATATTCATAACTAGGGGATTAAAATCATACACACTGCACTTATAAAGGGTTACATATGTCAAGACTGTATGTGCTATACTGCTTTACAATGTTGAATTTTTGTTTCCTTTTCTCAGTCAATATGAGACCCAAACTGGGTGGTGGGAATCACACCTACTGCTGCTGTCTTTGGATATATCTTTAGGATAGACTGTATAGATTAAAAAAAAAAAAAGAAATTAAAAAAAAATTCCCATTCAGCTTTCAAGGGAAAAGGCCACATTTAGTCTATTTGAGCTATAATTAATGCACAGGTCCTTTCTTATACACAGAGACTCACTGATCACAAGTGCAAAGCACAGAGCACAAAACATGTAGATGTTCCTCCAGTGAACTTCTTAACCCATTTCATATTGGCTTAAATGTGAGCCAAAGCTCAAAAAAAATTGCTTATAAATCTGCTTTTGATGAGATATTTCAGCAAGTTTTTTCCTCTCTCCATAGTGAGACCAGTGCTATTCAACATCTTCACCTCTCAAGAGAGAACTGGGGTAGAGGCAGCTCCTGCATGCTCTGATTTGTGTTTCAGATCATAATTTTGACCAGCCAGCCCAGCAGAGAAATGGTAAAGCATCTAGAAAAGAAGTTACAAGATGTAGATCTGGTGAGCCAGATCTAAATCATATGGATCTTTTCAGGCAAACAATTGAGCAGGGAACACTCCCTAAATGAATAAATCTCAGGATCCTTCTTTTTCTGTTGAATGTAAAAGTTTATATTAGCTTGTCAATATGCTCATAAAAAGAGCCTCACCAGTTTATTACTTCATGTAAGATCATACCAGATAAATTAAGGTATGTGCATGCCAATAGAACAAAACCTTTACTTATATTTTAAATTAAAATGAAAATAAAGTATTTGCCAAACATCTCTAACATGCTATTATTTTTAATAGCAAAAATAAGTACATTTCAGCTCCCTCTCTCTTCAGTATGTCTCCATTCTTCCTATTCACTTTATCATTGTCAGGCCACAGTTAAGAGGCCTGCAAGTTCCTTCAGGGAAAATGGGGAACTCTGGTTGAATTATGCAAAAATTTGCATACAAAAAGTATGAGCACTTCTAATACAATAAAAACCTTCAAAATACCCAAATTTCATAATTTACTGCTCTTTTAGATTCGGAGAAACAAATGGTTTTATCAAAGGACACCTGAAGTACAAAATCTTGTCTTAGTTCACTGTCTCTATCAGTGAACGGCAGGTAAATAGAAGGGATCTGCGGTTAGGGAGCAGAGGGTTTATGTATGACAGGCACTAGAGAAAGTATTTAATACTGCAGGCAATATCATCTCGCTAGAGAAAGTGCTCTGGAATGATATCTTTTCAGACAAAATTAATGACTTAGTTCAAGCATACTCAGTCTGACAATTAATCAGTGAAATCCTGTGAAAGACTGTCAAAGGAAATGGTGGATGTGAAACGCTTCAGGGATTTACCACACACTTAATTTCTAGAAAACAGCAGGTTGGTCTACTGGTCATATGCCTTAGGCTTGAAGTCAGAGGTTCATATGGTTCTGAATGCATTTTACTACTATCATCATCAAAAAGTAGAGTATATGCTATAATAGAGCTGGTTTCCCATTTGCTACAAATGCATAATATCTGATGTATGGCAATGTAACTAATTTTAATTTAACAGGACTGTTTTAGTATGACTTTATGCTACAGTTATTCACTTATGGACCACATAAGGAATTATTTTTCATTATCTCATAATCATACAGAGAACGTGAGAAATAGTAACACCAGACTGATAAACAATGGTAAAATATCAATGGTAAAAAATCAAGCAAGTACTTGGGTATTGTGCTAGAGTTCTTTGACATGGGATTCAGTGAGAACAAGATATCAATACCTGAAAGTACCAATTCCCATTTAACTTTTACATCTGTTTTTCATGCATGGCGTGAATTAATTGAAAATGGCCTTTCTAAATAAAAAAACTCCACTGACTTCACTGGAGTCTGGATCATACTCTTCATTCTTTGCCTACATATAAATCCACAACATTTTCTTCATAGTCTGACAGAGTAATGGAAATTACAGTAATTAAAAACTTAACTTGTTCTGTATATCTGTGAACATCAACTGAATATGGAGATACCAAGGAGCGTGTGCAAGTTTAGAAGACTCTCCACAAACATGAAAGGCCCAAACAGTTGTCCAGTAAGCACATCCATCTTCAGTGTATTTGCTCAGAAATAAAAGAAATTTCAAGACACAGAGTAAAAAGTGAATCCATTTTCTAAACAATAAATATAAGAAAGCTTGGATCAAAGTTCGTAAATATTTGTATCAGTACAATTTTAACCTGACCAAGTCTATTTTGTCACATCCAACATATTCATCCACATCTGAATGTTTCATTTACCATAACTATTCTGAGTGAATTTCTTTCCATTTGAAAAAGTTTAATTATTGCCTTTGGGCTGTATTAAGAGGAATGAGTTTTACCCCAAATTAACCTCTTTTTATGACTTTGCAGAGACTTTTATGGGAACAAGGCCCTAAAAAGCAAACAGATGTTGCTTTAAAAAATCAGTTTGCTTATATAGCACACTTTCACCTGACAGTCAAAAAATACAGCTCCTTACAGCAACATTCTACATAAAAATCATAAAATCCATCATGATTCTGACAAGATGAGTATTTCACACACTAAATATCTGAATAGACACCATCACAGATAAGATTTAGGTCTCACAAGATTGCTCCATCACTTCCAAAAGACTTATAATACTTCAGTGAAGCTGAACCTTTAAATCATCACTATTTTCTCGATTCAGTTAGGCTATTTATTTGTTTGTTAGCACAAAGCTTTTCTGCAGCCAGTATGCCAATATTTTTTCATTAGGCAGTCAAAACAGTGTAACTTTTTCTTCTTTTTAATGGCAATACAATCAGTGGACCCACATTTATAAAAGCATCACATCACACCCAGCAATGTATTACTGTCAGATAGACCTAGAAGAAATAAATATACATTTGGGTATATTCATTATGTATAGATGTATATATAGATATATAGATGCAATATAATAGGGAGGCACCACTCACAAAAGCCCACCAGCATCCTATATTCTACTTAACTGGACAGAAACAAGGCTGATGAAAAGGACTAAGAATTCTTGAGATGACAGTTGCTGTCAAAAGCATCCAGGCATCCATAGTAGCCATATACTTATTCTTTGAATAAGTTATGGAAATGAATATCTGGTCAAAACCATGATTTGACTTTTGATGTAGAACTTGTATCTTGAGTCCAGATATTAAAGACACTGTTTACATAGTTCTCCTCTGCATTCTATATTTACTCCTGAAAGCATGTAATTCTTAACACTTAACATCAATATTTTAGGAACACAATATGAAGTTTACATGGCCATAAGGCTATTCAGGCAAAAAGAAACATTAATCAGAAAAAAAAAAATAGCATCAAATTTTAATAATTTCAGCAGCAAGCTGGTACACAATGAGGGTGAAAGGGAGAAACACTGATTCCAGAGCACCTCTGCTTTTCTGTATGCCCTTCTTCTGTCTCTTTTTTCAAGCAATTCTCTTTTACCCATCCTTGCCTTTTGGAAGTGGATTAACAACATAGAACTAGGCCACATCATGAAAACAAACAGTAGGAAAAATGTAATGGACATACCTGGATGAAGCAGGATAAAGGCAATTTGATAAGGAAAGATTCAATTCTCATGTACTATAACCTTTCAAGCAACTTTTTCAAGGGTTTTACTGAAATCTACTCACAAGAAAGAAGCATACATCACTTTCCATGCTTGAGAAGAGGCCGAGTGAACAGAGACACTAAAAGTACAAGAGTCACATAGTGAAACTATTTCTCAGGAAAGTCAGAAGAATAGATCAACAACTCAGTTGCAGGCAGAGAAGAGTCTAGGTAGGGAGATTGAGTGATGATAAAGTTTATGTGGTCTTTGCTATAAATTTAAATAACTTTAAAAGAATTTACTCCTTTACTGACAGTTACCATTAAAAAGAGATTTTTTTTTTTCTCTTATCTATAAGGTTTCCTGGCTACTGCTTCCTATGACAAGGCATCCAGAGAGTTTAGTTCTCCTTAAGCTGTGGATAAAATTAATCAGAATACAATAAATCATAATAAAGTTCTTTGGCCTCAAAATGGCCAGATCAATGACTGCTATAGGCAAAAGTGGCACTAATTTTAAGGTTTTTTTTTTAATCTGTCACTCATAATAAGCTCTTTAAAGAATGATTATTCTGTCTACTGTGGTCATATTTAAATGCCAGATTCTGGCCATCAAATGTGACTGGACTTATCAATAAGGCAGAATGATACAGAGGAAATTGAAAGGCTGCAAAATAAATCATTTGGAAAGTTAATTATAAATAATATAATCTCTATATGCAAATATTAAATGTGTTTATTTAATTAAATCAATGCAGATTTTAAAAGTTCTTTCTGTTGTCTTTGGCATGTCATCACGTCAAGCTGTTTCTTGAGGTTATAATTATTTAGTTAAATGATTAAATGAATGTTGTTATACATATTAGCTGTTCTCAGCTTTGAGCATATAAGTGTTCTGTCAATATACTAACCATGGAGCAATTTAATTTTGGAAGGTGCTATTCAGGAAGAAGAAAAGAGTAATTATCTAAAAAAGCAGTATCCAACAGCTCTTGCATCCCATTCGCATTTTGAAGGTCATTTGCATTTTGAAGTTGCACACACAATACTATTGAGTCACTCAGACTCATTTAGAAGTTTCTGTTTCACTCACTTAGAAGCCTAAAAATCATAGTTGAAACTCAGTCATCATTCAGAGAGGAAGAATGAAGAGCAATTTTTACTGACTAATTTTAGAAATGAGCAGGGATGGACAATCCACTGCTGTCACTTGACAGGAGCAATGAGAAGTAATGATTTTAGCCATGTCTTAGCCACTGTTCAGCATCACTTTCTACTATTCTAACTCAGCCTACATTTTTCAATAGAATAGATGAAATAAAATATAAATTCCTAAACAATTTATACATTTCCCTGCCAAAGGACTAAGAACATCAACCAATGAGTTATATTATCCACAGACTATTCACCCCTACTAGGCAAGTAACTCAAGTGCTGCACAGCTGCAAGGGCAGGACCTCACATAGCTCTGCAAGCTCCCTGCTTTGCTCCTTGGGGCCAGTCCTTCACTTTTGTGACATACCAGACAACCACTGCCAGGGCAGACTTATTTATGACTTATGTATTCACAGCATGAGCTTAAACCTCAATACAGTTCTAACCTTCAGCATCTTATTTGGACAGCCCAAAACTGACACATAATTAATGGGCTGCTCTTTGATGGCCTGTCATTGTTAACACACCTGGTTTGCTACTTCAGTTCCTTGGTCTCCTGGGTTCGCTCAAGCATGGATTTGCAGATTATTCCAGCCAAGGCATCCCCTCTCTAGTAATTATAAATTTTTGACAATAAGCCTAGATGATTGTACTCCAGACAAAACACAGTAAGCTCTTCCATTTTATTACTCTTTCAAGTCAATTTTGCAATGAGATAAAAAATTTTAAAACTGTTAATGAATAACTTGCATTCTCCTTGTAACAGTATAAACACTTCCTCTATTTTTTCAGAGTTTGACAATGTCTAAATTAGCTATTTTTCTTGGTATCTAACTTCTTTCTTGTCAGTACCAACAAGACTGCACTGGAAACAAAAAGAGTAGGATATGTATCAAAACAGTGTAAATTATTAATCACAGCTACCACTACATACTCAAAATTGTGCTGCTATATTTACTATCACAGAGTGGTTTCCAAGACAAACTTCTTTTCAGTATCTTTAACAGCTTTCTAGATCAGTCATCATTACGCAGATAGTTTCCCTAATGGTTCTAGAAATTGAGGATTTCTTTTCCCTACATGTCAGGAAACCTCTTCAAGTGTCTTTAAGAGACCTGACTGACAAAACTTCTTTTTTAATGGATATTTAAATCTGTATACTTCAAATACCTGTAAATGCATGAATTTTTGACATACATTCAAAACAGGTCTTTTCATAAGGTTTATTAAACCGGGAGAGTGATTTTTGCTACTTTTTGAAAGAAACAACAAAAAATTCTTGACTTTTCATATCAGAGATATTACTCCTAGATATATTCCTTAGTGAGGAGAAAAGATCTCTGCTTTCTCAGCTCAATCTGTATTTGTACTATCTCAAAAATCATCCCAAGAAATTATGCCCTGAGTACATGAAAATCCAGAGCAGCATAAGAACTGTGGAACCAACAGAGCAAAATTATGTTTTGCTAATCTGTGTCCTTGCTAATGGTCTCCAGTGAACCACAAATATAGTAAGACTATGTAACGTCTACAGTACAGTCCCATATATATAAGACTAGGTCTTAATTAGTATCTGAAATGTAAGTGCAGCAGCAGAAGCAGGCCCACAAGAGCCAGCAGAGTGACAGCAGGGCTCACAGCATCCCCAGCTGCACAGTGAATTCCTCACTGCCTTACTTGCTCCAGGGACATCACACAGTGATGCACTGAGCTATTGCTCAAAGATACTGTAGACCAGCACTCTGGGGTGTTCACATTTCATTAATATATTTCCTTAATGACAGCAGGAACACCATCATGATGAAAAGGAAATTTAGTGTCTTGTAAGTTAGCCTGTAAGTAAAGATGACTAATTAGTATTGAGGTACAGATTTTTCAGTAAGCATATACATCTAATATGATAAGAGTATGCAAGTTTTTTCTTTTCTGGAAGCAATAAAGGGAACAATAAATTATGTAAGAGTCACTGTTGATAAAAGACATATCAATGTAAGTTACATTACAAGCTCCCTTTGCCTGTTAGAACTTGAGAACCTCTGTTTTCATTTACCTTTGCATTGAAGCACCTACATTCTAAGGCAAACACAAGCCAAAACAGTATGCAAAGAGAGCTTCACAATCCAGACAGCTCTTTTAGTATGTCTAACTCCCAGCTACACTGACTACACTTTTTGATTTATTTATTCAGTATTTACTACCTTATTTCATTCCATCCAAAAACAGTTGCAATATTTTTCTGTGGCTTGTGCTTTCTGATTCATATTCCATATTCCACATCTGAGAGAGATGAAGGCAATGGATGAGGTGGAGATAGAAAAGTCTTTATGCAAAACTAAAAATTTGAATTTCTAAAAGATCAAAAAAGCAAGAGGGATTCATAGCTCTGGCCCTGGATCAGGTATTTTTGCATTTCTTGTCCACAATACAGGGTTACCTAGCAATCCAGTCTTCTAGTATAATTTCCAGTAGATCAGTATGGTGAAACTTCACTTTTCTCCTTGTATACTACCCCTGGCCCCAGCTTTCTTGTATTCCTTTCCATTGTGCTATCTGTCCTCTCCATCATGTTCCCGTCTCTAAAGGCTGTCTCCATATCAAATGTGAGAAGTGCCTCTCCATATACTTCTTTCAGTACCAACTAGTTTTCCACTCACATTTCCCCCAAGGATTTTTTCATGCCTACAATTTGCTTACCTCTAAAATTGCCACCAAGAAGCACAAAATTAGTACAGGTCATTAGAAAGGTCATTTGTGCTCTATGCACATACAGGACCTAAGAAGGAAGGACACTGAGACCTTAAAAACACAACAAGCAGCTTGCTAAATAAAACATAGTGCTATCTCTTTAGGGTTTATGTCATCAGTAGCATTCCTCTTTGAACATGAACTGGCGAGCTCTTGTTTCTCTATTTGTTTTTCTTTTACACATTCAAAGGGAAAAGATATTTTCTGACTACATAGGACATGTCATGTAATGTTTAGTTCGTATTACTAATCAATCTATGCTCCCCACAAAAAAAGATTCAAGAAAAGAGATTACTGGCATGAACAATGATCCATTTTTTTATCAGATATGGTGATTTTTGTCTTTACTGAAAAATAAATGATACCACCAAGACACAGCCAGATTAAAACTGGTCTTCCTCACTATTAAAAGGCATCTTCTCCCATATATAGTCCACTGAGCTGTCCATTCTTCTTTTAATTAACTTCTTTCTCAGCAGCATTGTGCACCACATACTACAAGCAGCAATTTGCATCATAATAATCCTTTATTTAAAAAAAATCCCTTTAACGAATTTTCCTCTCTACGAGTTTCACAAAGATGTAATAAATGTTGTCTGTGAAGAATAGATGGAATAGGAAGAAACTCTTTCCCAATTTAGAATTTAATTGAAGAAGGCCAATTATAAAATTTTAATTTCCACTATCATCTTGAATATTTATCTTATCTAGCAGCTATTTTATTCATAATGGAAATCTTTGATGGCTTATTTTGTTATGCTATTCTGAGTCATGGATAATATACACTACACTGGATTAAATTTGTATGGAAAATAGGTCATGCTGGTTCATGTCTGAAATTATATACAGCTAGCTTAATTTTGCTGACATATAAAAGAAAGGGAGCTTTGTTTAAAATTAAAAACAATAGAAGAAATAAATTCACAATCTCATGAAATATTTCACCTGATATTGCATCTGCCAAAAGTATGAGATCTGCAGGAGCTTAAACAGCAATTTACTGGAAATCAGAACAGGTCACCTAGGGTACCACTTTCTGCTAATTAAGACTACATATATTAAGTATTTAATAATGATATAAATTTAATGTTATAAGTGGTTAGTATAGTTCAAAAACTGCTATTTTTAAAGCTGGAAATCTCACTTGTATTTATCAACAGACACAAACTTCAGCGTTCTGAATAACCTCAAATGTTACATACTAAAATCTTCAAAAAAGAACAAAGGGCATGGGGTAAGCACAGTTTCCCAATTACAAGGCTATTGCAGTAAAACAGATTTGCTGAAAGATAAAATAGAGGATGTAATATATATACAGCAGGGCAAAGAAGCCCTGTTTTAATTACTGTGGATAAAGCAAAGAAATCACTACTATTTGCACTTCAAAAGCATGACATTTTCACAAAATTGGAAGGGCTATAGACTGTGCAATATTGAGATTATCATTTGCAGAAAAAAATATTGTCAAAAGATCCAAGCCATGCAACTTAACGTGATTTTAACCTAATCATCAGTAATCTGTCATTTTGAGTCAGTTCAAATTATGTGGTAGACTATCAACATTGAAATTTTAGTTACATTTACAATATGTATTTTGATACTTACATAGTGTTGCCCTACATTTTCTCCTCTCTTAATATATGTTTTCAAGGCTTAACTCCATCAACACTTACATTCATACCAATCACATTATGCAACTACAAATACATTAAAAACAAGAATCTGGAAGGAAAAACCCTACTCCCTTCTTTCTCCCTATCCTTGCTTTAGGGTGGAGAGAGGAATTAATGCAGAGCCTGCTGAAGGTAGACCTGCAGGATTCAATAGCAGGATCTCAGCTCTCGGTCACTTGAGGAGTTTAGTTCTTTTCCACAGCTCTCTTGCTCCCCCACTTTCTTTTGACTTGAGCCATTTCAATGTCAGAAAAAGTCAGTGCAGTTTGTGACATAGACAAGTCCTGATGAAAGTGGAAGGAGAAAGAAGAAGAAGAAAAACTTAAGAAAAAATTATGTTTGACAAAACTGGCATCATCTCTTTTTTCTCCCTCTTGTGGTCTGAACATGTTTGAAGGCAAACATGACTGAGGCACTAATGATAAGAGTTCAAAAAACAGAGTTTTTCTTCTAACAATTCACAAAATGTAAATAGAGCCTCTGTTGGGTGCACGAAAAAAATCAATCAGACCTGCTACTGAACAGCATGCGTCAACTTTTAGGTCACAGTAAGACAAGGTAGGCCCTATAAGGTGCTGACATAATAATACATCTTAATGATTTTTAAGCTAGAATGACAAGGTGCATGAAGCCATGCATCACATCCAAGCAGTGCTAAAAGTTTCATGCCACCAACAGTGCCACTGCAGTTTTCGTCAGAAAAACTCAAAGATGCTGGGCACTCAGGATGGTAAAAGCTTTTGGCCTGTGAGAAAGAGAATAATGTCCTACTCAGTGCAAAGGCATGGCTGACATGAAATTGGCTGTCCCTTTTAGAAAACCACTCCAAATAAACTGTAGTGAATATTAGTCATCAGTCATAAAAGCCAGAATACTGATCTTCATAGTTAGAGAAAACCAATGAAGAATTATTAGCACAAAAATAAGGATTAATTTTTTAATGGATATTTTATTCTTTATGGGAGAGAGTCATATGTCATAGAAGCAACAGAGATCTGAAACATGTATTGGGTGACTCTACTGCTTGTTCAGCAGTTCTATATAACCCAGAGCAACAGCAGGCCAAATAGGTTTATGAAACCTTATTCGATCGGTGTGAGATTTACCCAGGTTCCTGCTCAGAAAACCAAACACGACTATGTCCACCTTTTTGATGATCTCACAGCTAAATGAACTACTAGGAAACTTTCCCAGGTTGGTGTGTGCACACTGGCAGTGTTTCAGAGGGGGCACCCAGAATCTTCATTCTCCACTCAATAAGTCTTTTGTACAATGGGAACAACCCAGATGCGCTTGAAGAGGTGCTGGTAGTGCTCATTATTTTGCTCTTCTGAATGCACAAGTCAAGAGCATTTGCCATGATGACAGCTGATGAAGTTATTCACTAAGCCAATGGAAGCCTTTCCATTGATCTCTAATGATGATGGATTGACTGATTAGCCTGTTTAACTCTAGACTGTCACCTGAACAGTGGCAGCTGTTACATTGACCATCTACATATAAAACACACTAACAGCTTTGTTTACACTGAAATTGTTTTGTTACATTGACAATATTGAATTGGTGTGCAGAAGAACTCATCAGCATTCACTTCAAAAGTGCATTTTTACCTATTGTCTTTACTTGCAATGAAAATTAAAAACTGGTTTTCTTCATAGGCAGAGAAGGCTGCCTATGGGCAGGGTTCAACAGTCAGGCTTGCTGGGAGGAACAAAGGGGATAGAGATTTCTGCTTTTTTATGCTGAAGCCATTATTTATGCTTGTGGATGAGTGGTGATACGTTGATTTTACAGTAGCAGTTGCAACTCTAAGTTTATATAAGAACAGCTATTATCAAAAAGATAAAATGTGGTACACATGTAAATGTGTGGTGTGCTCAGCTCTAAGCTTAGGCGCTAATTCTCCAGCTCCATCCTCTGTCTCTGCCTCCAAAGAGCTGGGCCATTGCCATCTCTGCAGGGCCTTCACTCCAGCTGGCACATAGAAAAGACCAGTGCCAGAGCAAAGCTGCTGGACAGAGGTCATGCACCCAGAAAACTGGGATCTTAGCTCCAAGTCACTGCCTGCATCAGTAGTGAACATTGCATCAGTGGGGAACTGGAAGGAATAGAGAAAATTAAGATGCTTTCATTCATGGCTCTTCCACCCCCCCCCCCCAAAAAAAAAAAAAAAAAAATAAATAAGGCCTAATTCACTAATTCTGTCTGTAAGACCAAATAGTGTGCTGTACCTACGACTAGTATCTTTTTTTGGTATCAGTATTTTGAATCATGTAAGTGGTATTTTCCACCACTGTATGAAACCCTTAAAGGGAATGTTTATTCCTGATGAACTTTGGTGATAATGATGGAAAAAAACCCCAAAGCACAGGATTGAAGAGGTTCATTGTTCATCAGTGTATTTTGAAAGTAATTTAAAAGCTATGTCAGAAGACTCCATGAGGAAATTATCTCCTCTGAATCCCCACAAAAAACACAGTTATCAATTTGAATGAATGATCAGTTTTTTTCAGGGAGCTTCCAGTTTAGTCAGTAGACAAGTCATTTAACATCACAGTCCATTTTAAAAGACAAAGTATGAAATTAATCCTTTGGACACAATAGTACCCACTGAATTTTCAGAACATGGGATTTCAGTGTGCTTCAGAAACAGTCAGAAAATAAATGTCCTTAGTTTCTCTTTCAACTGACTTTTTGTTATGCAAAATCAGTTTTTACCTAATTAAATTGCTTTTTTAAAGTTTCTAATTCATTAAACTGCTAAGTCCTTGAGCCACAAGAATGTTCCACATCTCCTTTTTCAGGCACTGCCCTCCTATGTTACTTTTAAGTTATTTATAAATACAGCTCTCCTACAGCCTCTACCAGCAGGGCACCTTCACATGTTGGAATTTAATGAGGCTCAGGCACAAGTCATGAGTCCCTGAAGAAAAGTGTTACCTGATCTGCTTCATTTATTTCTACCAATAATCATACCATTACCTACAGCTTCTGTTTTTAATTAGTGGTATCTAATGATTAACACTGGCCAATTTGCATCCAATTATGTCCCCTGAAAAATTAGAAGTGGATGAAAAGGCTGAATGCAATTAATCATTCTGCAATGTGAATTTGCTTAAATATCAAGGATGAATGTGTTGTACTTTCCTAAATAAGTTTTTATTGAAAACATACACTGTCTGGTTATGCAGCAAAAGCATGACATTTCCCATGACAGTATGAAATCTGGATTTTAAACACTACAGAATTACCAAACACATTCACACATATCCTTTTAATAACAACAAAAAAAATATGTACCCAATATCTAATTACACTCTGGATTCAGGTACTGCCAAAACAATTAAATGCAATAAGAAAGATAACATTTTATAACAAATAGAAAGATTTTAGCTTTGTCTGAGAAAAAGTCTGAGTTTAGTGTGCAATCTTTAGAACCTCATTGCTACTTATTTTCTTCCATTTTTAATATGTTTGGCTTTAGAAAATTCTCTGTTCCAGCCTCATGGCAAACATTCAGTACTACTTAGCTGTGAAATATTTTGGACCACTATACATCTTTAAGAAAGCTTACAAATCATAGGAAACATTTATTGAAAAAAAATCACCAAAAAACCCATCTGCAAACAGACCACAACACAGCACAAAAACCAATTTATCTGGTATCTTCAGCTTTGTCCTATTTTCAGAGACCAAACTTGATCAGTCAATTTCACAGATGATGACAACAAAGTGCTTTTCATGAAGAGTTCTCCCTCTTCTCTCTGAAAAACTCTGAAGAAACCTCACATAAATACAGCTCTTTTTTTCATCTATGATGGTGAAATTATTTTGTCCCTAGGACACCTGTGAGATAAAATAACCTGACAGTCCTTTCAAAGGTTAGTGCTTGTGGAGCAACTTGCAAGTATATAACCCTCTAAGTGTTAACTTACAAAACAAGATTTATTACATTATATATCATCATCACAAATCTTTCCTTTAAAGCACCATTCCTTCAAGATATTGTTCAAATGTTTAAAATACAGTAAAGTTGATAGAAACCTTTTGGAAGAAGATAATCAGGAAAACTGAGTTTAAGACAAGTGAAGATCCTAAATGACATTCAATACATCTTTTCTGACCTTCAACATATATAAAGCCAGCACCACTTTATTTTTGCCCAAGAAAAACCGAATAGTTGGCATCCAAATAAAGTATCAATTTCAGTGGTACACAAACTAAAGTTTCTACCTGCATTCCCCACCTTTTTCATATCCCCTCTGTTGTTCTTGCTCTGCTTCAATTTTTCCAGTTATCTTTTTTTTTTTTTTTTTTTTTTTTTTTTTTTTTTTTTTTTTTTTTTTTTTTTTTTTTTTTTTTTTTTTTTGTCAGGCATTTCATGTTGCTCTTCATATAACCTGAGGCATTACTTTCTTCCCTTTATTACTGTGCACTTCCATCCCACTTTCTGTTTAGGACACAGGCCCATTTTTAATCTAGCAATTTTTTGCACCTTACAAATATCAACAGAATTTATAGGGGAGAAAGATTATACTGCAGATGATAAATGTTTGGGGTTTAATTCAGGCTTGCAAGAACTGTTAGATTTCATTTTGCAAAAAATATTTTTCTTTGAAATGTTAAGATCTTTTTAACGAAGTTCTGGCATTCATTATGCTAGACATTCCACAAATAATTTGGTTTCAATGTGTATGGTGTTTGTAATCTGTAACTCAGCCAGCAGCCAAGCCCCACACAGACACTCACTCCCCACAAAAAAGATCAGGGAGAAAACTGGAAGTGTAAAAGCCAAAGAACTCATGGACTGAGATAAAAACAGTTTAATATGGAAATCAAAAGCCAAGCACACTAGCAAAGCAAAACAAGGAATGAATTCACTGCTTCCCATGGCAGGGTGAGAAGCCTCAGCCACCTCCAGGAGAGCAGGGCCCATCACAGGTAACGATGACTTGGGAAGACAAGTTCCATCACTCCAAATGTATCCCCTCTTCCTCCCTCTTCCCCCAGTTCACAGGCTGAGCATGATGTCACATGGTCTGGAATATCCCTCTGGTCAGTTTGGGTCACCTGTCTCGGCTGTGTCCCCCACAACCTCCCGTGCACCCCCAGTCTCCTCCCCAGCCTGGCAGTACGAGAAGCAGAAAAGGCCTTGGCTCTGTGCAACCCCTGCTCAGCAATAACAAAAACATCTCCCCATTATCAGCCCTGTCCTCAGCACAAATCCAAAACACAGCCCCACACTGTCACCACTGCGACAAAAATTAACTCTACCCCAGAAAAAACCATCTCACATCTCTGCTTCCACTCCAGGCAAAATAATCAAAACTAGCTGCAAGATGCTATTTTGAAAAGTATGGCTTACTAGGACAAGTGCTTTAGTTTTGAGCACCAGAATAACTTACAGAAGCTGTACTGAAAAACATTGTAACAATACTTCTCAATTCTCACCATCTGCAAGGAGCCCAAAAGGTTAGACATAAGATCTAAAGAATATACTGCACACATTTTTCCTCCTCAAGGATCATCAACTTCCAATTACAGTGGATTCATTATTGTTGAGTGTTGGGTTACACTGCATGAAGCAACCTGCAGTGACCAGCAGCAGACCTACTGCATCAGACCTAACAGACTATCAGGTTTTTTAGAGGGTAAATTTTTGTACTTTCTCCCTAAAGCTGTATAAATTCATAGTGTCCTATTATGCTATAATACTAGCACTAAAAAACCTGAACCCCTCACTTCTGTGCATTGAGATAATGATTTCTTGATTAAATCAATGGCTGCATGCTTGTCTAACCCAACCAATTGACTGACACTCTTTGAGGCTTTTTTTGAGGTCCAGCCACCTAGCTAAGGTAGAAAATGTTAACTCATTTAATTTCTCTATTCACCACCACTTAGAAAAATAAGTAGATTCATGCATTTCATGAGGAAAGGTAGTTCGTATTTGCAGTACAATGCCAAAATCTGTGACAAATTAATGAAGTTTAAAGATGGCAAGCAAAATATATACTACAAGGGAATAAGTGTCACCAACCTCAGGAAAAGAAATAATGTTCTATGCCACAGGAATGAACTGTGGTTTTGAATTAAATTATTTCAGCAAGAATCAAGACAAAATCTTAATTCTGTGATTTCTTCAAAGCATCTCCTTTTTTGAACACCACTGCTACGCTATGCCTGGTGGCTTTTGAAAGCAGTTTAAGTTTCTTGGGACAGGTGACATAAGTGGGGAAAACAGCCCTAAATATGTGTACTTTATTATTATTATAATAGTTTTCGTACTACTGAACAACACTACCTGCAGTCTTTGATCTGCATACATGTTTAGTCCAGTGATTAGTTTTGACCATGTTGGCATCATAACAAGCACAAACTGTGAAAAGAGTCCCACTCTTAGAAGTGAAAGACCCAAAGACTGAAGGGGTAACTTCCAACAGAATCACAAAGTGTTAGTCCAAGGCACCTAGTACTTACCATCCTGCATTCCTTATAGGTGGCCACTTGAAGAACTACTTTTCCAATTCTCCTGTTCTGCATTTCAGCTGTTTCACAAACACAATCTTGCTGGCACTGTCAATATAACAAGTCTGATCTCATTTGAAATATTTATCTTTCCTCTTACACTCCATCTACTGTATATACTCTCTCATTTCTGATAACTTCACTGACTTTCCTGCCTGCCATTTGGGTGCAAGGACCTTTGACATCCCTGACCCATTCCCTCAGGCACCCAGAACATGACCATATTTGGTATGTATCTAAAACTCACGTTTACTGTCAAAATTTTCTGTATACAATTCTAACTCTTTTAACTTATCTCCACAGAACTCAAACTAATAGCAGTTTCCACAGTGCATTTTCCCAGTCCCGCCTGTTTTAAGTGCAACTCCACTTGCATTCACGCCATTGCTCCCCTTTTCCAGGCATATAAAGTTCAAAAGTTGTTCTCTTGTTTTCAAATCTTTTTCCTAATATTTTCTCTTCCCTATTGCTCTGTCCACTGTGCTAATATGTTCAATGATGCCCATTTCTTACTTGCCCACTTAGCCCATAGCTCTTTTCCATGCAGAAACAGCAGTTTCTTCTTTGTAACCCACCTTCATGCTTTTACCATGGTGATAACAAGTTAGCCACATAAGATGATACAGCTGAATCAATTACAGCACAGCAAAGCAGGGTTTTAACTATTTCCTGCCTTTTTTTCCCCATTACCTTTTGCTTTTTTTTGTAGCTGATGAATAGAGTGAGGAAGGATTGCAGTGACAATTCACTTGAATGGATGGAAACATTCTTTTCTACTTGTCACTCACTGATTGTTTTGCTCCTCCTTCCTTGTCTTCCACCAATATGTCCACAGTTATTTTAGATAAGCTTATAATATAGCTTTTTTAAACTTCTCAGATACTTAAACCTTTAAAATACTCTAAGTGTGAGCACACAAACCAGCCCCAAGAAGTTAAATTAAGATGTAATTTTACCATAAAGTATTGACAGAATAGAGCACCCTATATTCCTTCAGAAACTAATACACATTCCTCTTGGCCTGTGACAGATTGCACAGGTGTTCTTCCCTTTAACAACAAGACTTGCAAAATAGTAATTGAAAATTAATTGGACCCTTTGGGAAGAACTGCCTCCTTTTCTAACTTTTCAAAATATAAATTTTTGTTTGTAATTAAATTATAGATAAAAACACATATTAGATGAACTATCTGGATTGTTTGGATTATCTGCAAAAGAAGAGCAATTTAAATATTTAAGCCTTATTTAATCAGTACAAAGAGGTCTCTAATCAGTCTTACTCTAAGGACAAAGTTCATGAATGAAGCCATATGTACAAGCCATTTTTGCTGCAGACATGACTAGGCATTCTCAACAACAGATGAGCCCAACAAGTAAGCCAAGTGTTGTATGGCAGGTCTCTTCAAGTGCAGTGAGTTTTTGTATTAAGAGAGATATAACTTTATTTCACGTTGCCAGAGAAGATTTTGCATTGAGAGTATCTCCACTTTTTTTTTTACTAGACTTTTCACTCCTTAAAATTTTTATTAGGTCCTAAAACTAAAATGCTATCCTCAACCACATCTACATCAATAATTGTGAACTGGGGAGCAAGTCATGTCCCAATAACTACTTTGGCAAATTTCTTAAAATTCACCTAACAGATTCATGTATATTCCTAAAAATATCAAATAATCTACAGAGAGAGTTTGACTATTGATTTTTCTTGAGTATTTGATGTCTTGAAGAAATTGCCTAAAATAAAAATTAAGCATGAGGAGTCAGTGCACCCAGGACTATAAAACTATTTAAGTCACTTGATCACTATGACCTTGCCTGCAGTAAGAAAATTGATACTGTTAATTCAGTATCAGCACAAGCATCAGGTCACAGACAAAGCCAAGGTGGGGGTGCTACTGAGAGGGCAAGCTTCTTCAAGCTACTTTAAACAAACCCAGCTCTTTTTGCTCTTATTGTCTGTGTTCTTTTTATAAAGAATTTTACCGTAAATTCTGAACTCTAGCACTGCAGCTGTGCTCAGCTGGTGTGCGTAAGCACTAATGAAATAGCCCAGGATCAGCAGGACATTGCATGCACTTCTTTGTTCTGTAAGGAAAGAATTGATGGGCATGGAACAGATATCACCATCACTGAAAAAAGCGAAATAGCTGAAAACAAAGCAATAGAAAGCAGTAATATATCACTGCTATAAGGCAACACTGAGGTGCTGGCCTTCAGAATAGAAAGTAACTGGGAGAAGGATTGTGTTGTGCAGATGTGTTTTGAGGTCAGTATTTCTGAGGCTATTTATGAGCAGTGTTTCTCTTGCTTGGGGCTCTATTTAAAGTCAATATCTAGCCTGTGGGCAGCAAGGACTGGCTCTCCCTACATAACTGAACTTTTTTAAAGCATATCAGGCTTTTGTTATATTGTTTATATATCCAAATGGGGCTGTGGACTGGGACTCCTTTGGAGATCAAGTACCTGAAAGCAGGAGGCAGCAGCAGAGCAGAGAACAGACCCTTGGCAATTCAGTCTCTCCCCTACACTCTGCCCCAGACAGGGGCAAGTGCTTCTCCTCCTCGCTGCCCTGAAAGTGAGCAGATAGGCAGAGCCTAGAGATATCAGTCAGGACATCTCAGCCTGCAAGTCAAAGGATTTAAGATGAAAGAACTCTTTAATGATTGTCTTTATTATTAATTAAAAGTAACACAGAAAATTACTTCATAGGAACACTCCAGAGAGGGTGATCAGCTGAGCCCTGAGTATTCCCTTGGCACTGACAAAACAGATGTACAACTGAGCAAAGTCTGTATGAAGATTTTGCAAATGACATAAAACACTCAGTTAATTAAGCTTTCTACTCTGTTGTGAACAGAAGTCTATTCATTGATTTAAATGTTTTCTTTTTTGTTCTTTCACTATCTTTAGAATTAGGACTTGTAATTTTATTGTCTTAGGAATTATGACTAATAACTTGATGACTTAACACCACCTCTTACTGAACTGTCCCCACTACCCACCAATCCCTGCCAGTATTACCACAGATCTCCAAATTCAATCTTCAAATGACATAAGGGCTTTCTCTGTAAGATGCGCTACTCGAGAGAGTCTCTGACCAACACAGGAATATCCACAGCTGCTCTACAAAGCGCACATATGGGATGCAATGGTTTTCTAAACCATGCTTAAGTACCTAAAAAGACAAATAGGTGTCATTTTGGTGGTGTTGGCACTTTAAAAGCTGCTGACAAAGCACACCTTGGTACAGATATTTCTACCCATAAGCATCCTCAAATTACCCTGAATATTGTTTGTACCAGTCACAGGGATCACATTAATTCTAACCTTCAGTCAAATCTCTTCTTCATTTCTGTAGGAGTCTGCTGGTCCCTGAGCATTTCAGTAACATTTTACTGGATGGGAATGTACCTGTCCCACTCAAGATCCTGATTACAGCATCCCATATGGCATCTGTAGTGCAGACCCAACTTGGGCATACAGACCAAGCACAGCATGTGAGTGGGAAAGTGTTCCAGTGAGCTAAACTCACCCACCCACCTCCAATCTTATGACTTGAGCCAAAACATCAGTTATTGGGACAAATCTCTGATTTGTGTAACTCAGTTCAACACAGTGTTCCTGTACCAGAATCTTCCTACAAATGGGCTTAATGAGCTGAAGCTCTTAAGAATTTAAGAATTACCTTCAGGTCCACATATTATCCCAGTAATCATTTCAGTTATTTTCCACAATCTCCCAGAAATCTGAACAGTATGTTTATCTCCAAGCTCAGGTCTGATTCACCTTTTGCTCAACTTCACTGCAGCCTCTAATTATACCAGGAATCATTTCTATCATTTTTGTATTTTCTGTCTTCCTTGTATTGTACATTCAGGCATTGCAAGGATTAGTTTTTCCCAGGTGTCTTTGCCATAACTAAGCATTATTCACAAGGTAGATTGTATAAATACTCCTCCAGCCCACTTCAGGGGTTCTTCTCCTGAGATTTTGCTAGAAAGATTATTTCTCATTTATTTCTTCCTCCTGGACTCAACCTGTTAGCTGCTACTTTGACTTCTCCATTATTCATGTCAGCATTTTTGATCTTACGAACTTCAAATGAAGCAGTTTAGCAGTTACAAACACTTACACCCCAAAATAAATGGCATGCTTTCTAAATATAGTCATCCCCCAAAAAATTGTATCAAAATTTGAAAATGTTTATTTTTGGTGAAGCCCTGGTGGCAATCAGCATCCTTAGCAGGTGACTCTATACTTCATATAACTGCATGTGACTAAAAAGATTGCCCAAATTTTGCCTCTCTCCTACACTATTGAGCCAGCCTACAAGACCACAGAGGAATTATTTTATTGCAGCATCATAGAATGGCCTAGGTTGGAAGGAACCTTTTAAGATCATTTAGTTCCAACCCCCCTGCTGTGGGCAGGGACACCCTCTAGACCAGGTTGCTCAGAGCTCCATCCAACCTGGCCTTGAACGCTTCCACAGCAGGGCAGCCACAACTTCTTGGGGCAACCTGTTCAAGTACCTCATCACCCTCATAGTAAAGAACCTCTTCCTAACATCTGAACTAAACCTAATCTCTTTAGTTTGAAGCCATTTTACCTTGTCCTGTCACTACAACCCCAAAATACTCTCCTTTCATCTTTCTTGTAAGCTCCTTCAGATACTAGGTCACAATTATGTTACCACACAGCCTCCTCTTCTCCAGGCTGGACACTCCTAATTCTCTTAGCCTTTCATCTGAGGGCCTTTTCCTGCTATCCACTTTGAGAAAAACAAACCAAGAGATCCAGCAGAATGGCAGAGGGTAACAGCATGGAATTGAAAAATGTCCAAATTCTGAAACTGTGACCAATTAGGCAATTGACATTTAGCCAAGATCAGGACAAACATGTATGCCAGATCTTTTAAGCATGTAAGTAAATTGAAATGAAATGACTGAGCAGTCCTGAAGTTTGAGAAGTCTATCGTAAGAAAAGCTTATCAGGTAGAAGTTAGAGGGGCTGGAAGAAGGAGAGGGAATGTTGGAAGGTAATTGTGGGAATGCATGTTAAATTTCAACAGAAAATAAAGGGTTTAAGGAGATGGTTGATCAACTGCACACCTCCCAAGGGGCCTAGGAATTGAAATTCTTCAGGAAAAAGTGGAATTTTGACCCTCTGAATACACTGTTTGTCTTTGATTCACAAGAAAAGAATATTTTATAGTCATGCAGTTCCCCAGCATTTTTCTTTGTTCCAGAGTACGTAAAAAATTGAGGAAAAAAAAAAGAACCACAATATAAAAATATGACTTCAAACCAATTCAGAAAAACCTGGAAAGCTGTCAGGAATAAGAGTTTAGGGGCTTAGAGAAGTACTGAAGTGGGAGGGAAGGAAAGATACAAGCACCAACTTTCCTTTAATTCCTGTGCTGTGGTGACCTTGTGAATGTTACAAAATCTTTTATGCACTGTCTCAAACAGACTTTTTGTCTCCTGATTTCCACCTGAGCACCGCTAACTTTTAGAAGGGAGGAGAGACTTGGGGTTTGATAAATGGAGATCTGAATTTAGCTTGCCATACACCAAAACCAATTAAATCAGGCTGAGTTGCTCAAGAGACATTTTTAGTTTTCTGCTGAATAATCAGAAAGTATTAATAGTACTTTGAAGGAAAAATACGGAAAAAGTGTGCTCAAGGAAAAGAGAAAATTTTGAATTAATGGAAATTTAAAGTAGGTGAGTGGTTTCAAGTTACTAGGAAAAAAAAAAAAAAATCACAATGCAAACCTCTGATACTGCTATCCTGGGTATAGGGGATCTGTTTCCAAAACATGGTTTTATAAACGAGAAAACAAACGAAAAATTTAACAGAATTAGAAGCTAGAATAAAAATGCACATCTTGCAGACAGATATCATGGGGATCCTAAAGGTTAAGTTCTCTGAAGGAAAGACTTTTCTTCAAATCTATGTGTATCAAAAAATGAGCCCTTAAATCCACCTCCTGGAACCATATTAGTAATTGATGAATAAATAAATTATTCCCTAAACCAACCTGTTTCTTTCAAGCTAGATATCCATACAAAGTCTGGAATACAAGTTTAGCCTTGTAATAGCCTGAAGAAAAAATAATTAACTATTCAAAGCATAGCATTAAAATATCTAGTGTGCTGCAAAAAACCACCAATAAAAACAGCTCTCAAAAGCAGAGTGTGATAGAGAGAAGTAGGAACAAGGTGCTGGTATCCACTGCTGCATCTAAAAAGTTTAATTACACCCTAAAGTGAGAGGATGAAGAGATAAGAATAAAGTTTCAAAAAGCAGACAATGGAAAGGAAATACATAAATCTTCTAGTAGTATTATGCAGGACATGAAATATTTTACCCCTCCAGCACAGAGCTTGTAATCATAGCTGTACATTTTATGACAAAAGGCATGTTTCAGATGGTGCTGTGTGCCAGTTAACAAACAGATAAAAATTTACCAAAGCAACACTATACTGCAGGAAAAAAATCCAGAAGAAAGATTTCCTCTGGCACTTCAGAGAAAAGCAGTGTTAGACACTTTTAGGAGCACTTAAACTCCATAGAAAATATTATAAAAGGCTTTCATATGAGCCATGACTACTACAGGACAGATCATACCTCTTAAAAAACAGGTCTGGGGAACTCCTCAAGGCTTGGTCATGCTCTCAGTTATAGGACTAATTTTCACCAACATAACCGAAAATTAATTGATAATTGTTGTCATTGTAGCCATGACAGCAAAAAGCTGACAAATGCATTTCTATTTTTCAAGTCCATTTTGCAGCCTGCACTGTTGCCCACTGTACTTCATTTCAGAAGTGCATCACTGCCCTGCAAGAGCTTGGTGCTCCCGTGTAAGTGTTGCTCATAAAGCACATTGTCCCTACAAGGAGTTCTATCCAGCCACTCCTGGTGTTCCTCCAGATCATATACACAGCATATGGAGTTCTGTGCATTTGAGGTAGCAGAGCAAGAGACTTCTTTCTAAGCCAACCTATATAAAAAACTTGTTGAATAAGTCTGAAACCTGCAGTAAACTTTAAAAAACAGCAATTGCAAAATGCGTCCTCAAAAGGAGGTTTACCATAAGAAAGGCAATAAAGGCTAGAGGAAAAATAATGTATTTGAATCTATATGCCGTATTTGCTGAAAGTTTAATTTTTAAAAGGCTCCAAGTCTAGACACAGTTGAAGTCAATACCACTTTATGGATTATTATTAATTTTGCTAGTATATAGGCAGAAAATGTTTTGTAATTGGTTATTAATCGCAATTTCAAAACAATGCAACATTCATATACAATTAAAACATCTGCTTGAAAACATGTTTGAAGTACCTGAATAATGCCTCTTTTTGTAACTTGACTTGCATTTTAAATCAACAGCAATCATTTATTTGTTCTGCTCCTTGCTTTTTATTATGCCTATGTCATTTCCAGCTTTATCCATACAAGAGGTTGAACTAAGTATTTCCTGTCTTTGCTGGATAGCAGAGTTGAAACATGATGATGTGTAGAGGGTGCAAATATTTCCAAGTTATGTCCAAATGAAGATTCAGGGAAAACACTTATTCCACTCATGAATGACCTAATAGTACTTTAGATCTGCCAAGCTGAATATTTTCTACTTAAGCACTAGCTCTCTTATTCACTTAATGCTCTCCTATAAATTCAAGGATTTTCAGTAGGGTGATTATAAGGAAGCCCATTTGCAATTAAATCAAGATGTTCCATATTTTCTTGATGTTGCAAAAAAACCAAACCACAAAAAATTGCCACCACAAACCGGTTTTATAAACAATACTGAGACCAAGAAAAAAGATTTTCCCTCTATAATGTAGAATTTTAGAAGTCTATTTCAAACTAGTTGAACTATTCCATCAATACTTTGGTCATTAACTTTTTCAAACTTATTCTTTTCTGTATTTTAAACCCATGCAAGGGAGTAAACTACTGACTGCAGGAGCTTATTTCATGCTACAGTTCTTTAGCAGAACCTCAAAACTTAATCTGGCTGTGGGCTCACTGCATAAGGGCAGCAGGAAAACCGTACTGCTTTCCTCCTCATGCATAATAGGATAAAATAAAAGATAGCCAGAACAGTTTCCAAATTCAATGTTTTCTTATTCCAAATGCCAACTCAGAGAAACAGATTCTGTCTCACTGGCTGCGCTGATCTGCTTGCCATCAACTCCAGGCCCCTGTCTTGGCTTTTCCTGTCCATGCTTTGCTGTATCTCTTATTCCTCTCAGGATCTCATCCTTGTTCCCTATTCACGTGCTCCTGTGACATTACAATAAAGGAGAGTACTCTTATCCTTCCTGGGGACATTTTGTGGAGAAAACAGGAAGACCCCTACAGAAAATTTTGCTTTCTTGCCAGACTCCATAAACAAGATTGTGGGTTCTTAAAATAAAGAAAGCCCCTCCTGATTTCACCAATATTAGGTCTTTCCTAAATCACTCCAGCCTATTTGTTTTTATAGGACTCCAACATGACACTGTTTCTACAGCCGAAAAGAGAAGATAAAACTTCTCATACATTCCTTCTAGGGGTCCCTTTCATTATCTCCAGAAAGTAAAGGAAATAAAGCGTCATGGGTCAGAGTAATTCCTGTCAATGCTTTCTACTATTTTCCATTGAACTGTGTCTCTCTGCCTGACTGACCCAGCTTCTTCCCTCTTTCAGCTTTGGCATGATGGAGAGGACTTCTTAACATTCCCAGGACTGTTTAAACTATTATGGTTAAGTGCTCTTGCTGACCAACTGTGAAGTTCATTTCAGGAGTTGGGAGCATAATTATTACTACTCCATTTAGACTGGATTGTCATTTCAACTACTCTCCTAGGTGCTTTGTGACTATACAACTTCACAATAGCAGAAAAGAGAGTCCTTTTTCAGATGACCTGTCTCCATCTAGAAGCTGCAGTTATAATTGCACAGAAGGCAGTACTTCTTTTAATAGAAAAATTCAGAACAGTCAGAATTAGCTCAGTTCTTAGTTTGAGAGAGTACTACAGATTAGCTTGATTTGAGACATTATGAGTCCTATTGATGGTATCAATGTTGGGGGTTTTTTCCCAAACTGAGTAAAGCATCTCTGTAGAGACACACATTTGGTGTCTTTGCTCACAGAAGAAACAGAAAACTTCTTCAGAAATACTTAATCTATGATAAAAATGTTCGTATCTGTCAGCTATAAAGATAACCTCATTTTTCCATATCCTTAGTCACAACTAAAGTTGTGCAATACAATGATGTAGAGACTGAATTTCTGCAACATCTAATATACAACTTACATGATGATTAATTTTTTTTAAAAATGGATTCTTCAAGTAGAATATCAAGAAAATGCTACACAGAGGTGCATGGTCCTCTAATTCAGTTTCTATAAAGACACACACAATATAATTTATTATTGAGAACAAGAATAAAGAACACATTTTCTTCTCCCTTGGATAACATTATAAGAAATGGCATTGTGCTAAATTTGCCATTAACATAAATAACTGAGTTTAAAAAAGTGTGTCCTCATTTACCAGTTAACAGTATTTTTACTGCTTTATGTATGTTTAAATTTTGTAACTGTAAAACACTACAATTTTCCTGCTTTCTAGCTGCTTTGACAGATAACATTTGCAAGAACTATGTATGTACTTGGCAAATACCAGGTTAAGCATTATAATTTTCTTCTTGTATATAATACAGATTGATTGTTCCCAAATACACCTGACATTTAAAAATCAGTATTTACTGCAAGTAGCAAAGAAACAAGGGAATACTCCAGATCTCACCTTAAATCCAAGCTCAGTCATTCATTCAATATGTGACCTCAGGCAACCAACTTAACCTCTTTCTAGTTCAGTCAATTCAGCTGGCTAAAAGCAGGAAATCATTGAAATCCAGATGCTGCATCTAAAAGCAGATTTTCCCCAGGTCAATAAATTACAAGAGAGCCACAGGGATGGAGGAATATAGTGTTTCTTAATGTAAGAGCTGGGAAGGCATATGGATGCAAATTGGAAATAAGCCAGAGGTTCCTTTAGCCTCAAGCTTTACTTTGATATCTGAAAAATAGCACTTTTTATGCTGTAGAGATACTAAGATTTTTGTGCTATAACTGGACTGCAAGATTAGATGATCTTTAATCAAATATACTCAGATCATGGAATCATTGAATTTTGCCAACATTATTGTTCACAGATATGTGAAATATTAACACCAATGCCTGATTGCATCCACAATAATGTAAGAAAACAGCCAAGATTCAGATTTTTAAGGACTTTGGTAACGGCTGTAAATGAAGTCTGTGGTAATTGTGAAGAGTTTGGGCCTCTCTTTTCCTGTAAAGGGGAGAATGATCACATCTTCCAATAATTTCTTCTTTTTCCTGACTATCCATCTCACATCAAATCACTTTAGACTATGGTTGTGGCTGCCAGAGTTATAAGCGGAAAGTTCACATAGGTTTCAGAACAGAAGCAACATATCACACTCTGTCCCACCAACATAAAATGTAAAAGCAAAGACGGAAAGGTTTATATTTGGTTCACTTTTCTTCCATCCAGTAGATCGACTGCTATTGCTCATCCAGATCTTTCACCCTTTAGGGAAAAGAACTGACACAGCCATGCAGTCAACTTTTGATCTGAACATTGGACAGGCATAATTGGAAATATTCATGGAAATGACATAATACTGCGGCTTGGTTAGATCACTAATGAAGGGGCTACAGAAAAGAAGAATCTGATTTTTTAAGTGTGGCTTTTAGAAAATAAAACTTACAGGAAAGCTTCACATAGTGTTCAGTAACTGATGGTAGAGAAGGTTCTTACTACAATGACAATACAGTAGGACATGGAAACTTCTCAACCCTCTTGACAACTGTTTACATCGCATTTGTCACAATGATAAAACTACATCTGCCAAAACCTGAGAGAATTTATATCTAACAGCAGCTTGGATATCAAGAACTTATAAACTTGTTTATAGTTTTTAACTTTTAGAGGAATGTAAGCAACAGATTGTTACATTCTAAGCATTATACATAATCCTAAAAACATTTAATGTGTTATTGGTTGGTTTCTCTGACATTAAACTGTTCTGAAAAAAGCAATACATTAAAAGCCCACAGGCAATAAATGTAGCATTTTTATAGATTATTTTGGTATAAAAATACTTAATGAACAGATTTGTTTATTTATGCCTACTCAATAAAATAACAACCATTTATAGCAGAACATTTATGTAAGAGAGCTGAGAGAACAAACTTAGAAGGTAAATGAAAAGCACATGGAAAATAAATTGTTACAAATCAACCAAAAATCATACTTTTTTTGATTTTTAAAAACAGAAATTTAAGACCAAAAACCAGATGCAATAATTATAACTTATGAACTGTGACCTCAGAAGTTGTGTCTTCTGGTTCTCATCCCTTCCACAATTCAGAATATGTTCTGTGCTACATGAACAATGGCTTTGCTTTTGTATAGCTACAACAGCTAAGAAGTCATGCAGTTTTTCCATGGGAGTCATGAAATAGGGAGAGCCTAAGCAAGTAAGGCTCTGTTCCTTCTGTTTTCTCCACATTAGTCTCATGATCAAAAACTATATGCCCGTAGGAATTATTTGTCTTTATGATCCAACGTCTTGGCAATTGTATTGCAGTTCAAATGCAAGCATGTCTGTGCACGTGTGTGTGTCTGCACACATGCAGGCATACACACAGGAATTTAAAGTAAGAGAAAGAAAAGCATTGCAGTGAAGGTAAATACACTCACACTGAAGAGATCTAGGTGTAATATTGATTCTGACTCAAACTTACTAGGCCACCACCAAACAAATCCTCTGGTTTAGATTAATACCTTCAAATAAAATTCTGCTAAGTACTGTTATTACTTTGCCTGGAATTATAAATTCTCTATCAAGTATTTTCTCTTTGTCACTGTATGCATTAAGGAAGAAACACTGAAAGATTCAAACTGCTGATTTGAAACTGCTGATACAAGGTTTTCCATAAAATAATTCTCATCTATGTTGACTGGTACAGAAAGGACAATCAAAAAGTCTTGGTGAAAAAAAAAAATCACCTCTCACTGAGCAAAAAGAAATGGAGGAGCAGAAGACGTTTGCTTCTTATCGTAAATAGATATAAAATGATAGAACTTTTCCTGTAATCCAGACTGCAGATAATACAAACCATTTTCTTTCCATATTAGATAACTCAGTAATGCCATTAACTGTTTAGTTTTCCATTTAAATATCAGTCCTTGTAAAGAAGGTCAATACAAGCTTTTAACATCACACTAGAAATAAATTACAAATTTAATATAGGCTTGCAGCATCCCACTTTCTGGAAGCATTTGGTTTCCTGATCTCAATTAAGAAAAGGCAGCATGTCAGTGAAATGAGTGTTTTTACTATAGAACCCTTTGCAGCAAGGTCCAGAAATCAATTAGAACCATGAAGATGAATTTTTGTAACATTTCTATGTAAGCATTAAGCACTCTAAAAATCTCATGTCAGACATTCAGGCTTTATATACAGTTTACAGAAACAGGGATCCCAAAATAGAATCCAAATAATCAGTAAGAAAAGTAATAACTAGAAGAAAATATAAAAAGGTAATACCACCTGTATTCTCTTATTTATCCTGGTTTGGTGTTACCACCCAGTTCCTGCCTCCACTCAGAGGCACAAGCCTCATACTTGCTTCCATCACTTATACTTCATTCAGGGATTAAGCAAAGGGTTATCAGATGTTATTTTAGAAATAAGGGCAGCTCCTTTCTTTTCTACACTGAGATCAAAACTTCATTTCTGTTAAATCCATGCTACCATTCCACAGCAGAGCACTCTTCTTGCTAGGTTGGGAGCTTTCCTGGAACTATGAAACCTCACTAAATCTTTGATGTGAACAAGCCTGCATAAGCTTTTCATAGCTGAACTACACAGAAGCGGTACTGCTTCTGCTTGCTAAAATGAGTTAATTCATTCTTCATGAGCTAATTTTTACTTAATTTTGCAGCTGTATTGTGACAACTTCTGTCTATTCATGTACTTAATAAACCTAAAAGCATAATCACAAGATAAGTACCTAATAGTTAAAAGGAATCAAGAACAAGCCACCAAAAGTTGATAAGGACTGTGAGAAATACAAGCTTTGATTTGCATTAAAATTTTCCAGTCTTTTTGAGATATTCCAAGAAAGTAAAACTGTGTGTTAGATGTACTTTCTCACAAATAAAAATATACATGACATTATCAATGAAGTTCCTATTCAGACTTTGTGCTTTCAGGGTTAGTCAATAACCAAGCTTCAGGTTTCCAGGATTACACTTTTGGAGCTGGGTACATGCATTTCACCATTTTTTCCTAAATAATCCCTCTTTTTGTTAATTTACTAGCACTCAGGAAAAATAATTAGACAATTCCCTTTCTTTTTTTTTTTTTTTTTTTTTTCCCCCTGATGTGTTCAAATCAATCATGAGAGAACCTTGTTCAAAGGAAAGCCAGGGACTGAAGTCTCCCCCGGGTTGTACTGCCAGGCACATTTGAAAAGATGTCAGTAAGAACTCTAATTTGTCACTGAAGAATAATGATTGCAGGTACTTTTAAGTCCTGCAAGGCCTTTGAAACAGCTTTGCAATTTAGTGAATGGCATAAGATGTGCTGGCTTTCAATTACCACAGAAAAAGTGTAAGAACTTCCATTGCAAGATCCAAACCCTAACTACATCTATAGAGAGAAAAAGAACCAAAAGCAGTATTGTGGAAATAGAGTGTGACAGCAGGGTCCTGTGAGCATATACATAGCAGTGATGTACAAACAGTCTCAGGGCTGTGCAAAGAAAGCAACAGGCCAAAAATCACAATTAGTATTCTTTGAAAACCAGCACTTTTGTGTTGAATTTAGGCCCTACGCAAGTCGTAATGGTCTATAGTCAAAACAGATTTTACAAAAGACAGTTGAATGGAAGCAAGGTAAATTATAAAAAAAAAAAAAAACCAGAGGTTCAAAATGAAAACAAAGTTATTTCGCATTTCTAAGAAAAAAAAAAATCAAAGCCTAATTAAACAAATGAATAGCAGTAATAACAATCAAAAGTAACAACTGCAAGAACAATCACAGGGACTTAAGGATACTGCATGGTTTCAGAAAATTGTATCAAATTATATTCAAGCAATGAGTTAAGACTAGACAATAACTGACCATTAAGATTAACCTCCAAATTGTTTCAATTACTACCTAATGTCAACAAAACACTAATTGAACTATGTGAAATGACATTGCCTTAACAGCCTCAACAGCAAGTTAACAGCTTGCTTCATAAATTTAGCACTATCTCTGTATCAGATAATTAGTGGCAATTAAAAGATCTATATCAAGCTGCACATTAAGGTTGGCTTAAAATTATTTCTTATTAAGTAATGTGGGTTCATACATACAACAGGTCATTTTGCAAGATAAGAAATGAACACACTAAATACTTTATATATAACAAGCTGACTGATAAAATGAAAAACTCATCTACAAAAATATTCAACAATATTATCCAGACTACTCTGCACTTCTGCATTGTGTCACGTTCTGCTTCTGAAGAAGATCCAGATGCCATAGTTGCACAGTCTAGTGAATTTTAAGACTGGTGGTTGGAATAGCTTGGAAACAATCAATTGGCTTGTAGAATAATAAGAAAAATCCAAATTCCCAAACATATGGAAAGTGGTACTTGTCCATGAAATCCAGACAGACACAAATCTGCTCCCTGAAAATTATACATCATGGCATTCACCAAAGAGCAAGGCTCTTAATCATTTCAAGTTTATTTCAGAATTGTGCATTTGCAAACAAGACAAAGAATCAAGCCTTGATAACTGACAGAAAACTGACAGTTTTGAATCTCAGAAATGGAAACATTTATTCGCATACTGTCACACTCTGCAAAGTACTGCTGCAGCCAAAATACTGCAGGAGCCAAACATCTGCGAAAGCATGCAAATATAAGACATATGAACTTTGGAAGAATGAGCACCCTTCAATCTTCCTCTGAATTCTTTCCTCAATGCAGGTACTTTTTAATTAAGTTATGGGGATAGTACATCACCTTTCCTCTGCATAATAGAGGAAGAATGACAATTTTTTCAACAATACCATCTGGGAAGAGATCCAACCGTCAATTAATAACATCAATAACTATTTTAAACAATCAAACTAACTTTTCTGATTTACTACCTAATTTTCATATTTTCATTTTCCATCCAGGTCTAATAATCATGCTGACTTAACTGGCTTGAAGGCTTAGACTCATCTCTAATGATGAGTCTTATGGTTGAAACTTCCTATCCCATCATTAATCCTCATATGTAAAAATAAAGTTATAAGGAAAACATGATTCAGACCCTGACTGAACTCTTTCTGGTTACAGTTTCAACTGTCTTCAAAATGTTCAGGTATCAACTACCTGACATTCATGATACCATCAACTGTTAGAAGCTTACTCTTTTTAAAGACATTGAACAGACCATTTATGACCAGTGGATTTAGGTCAGTTTTTGAGGATTGATGTTAAAAGTCTTACAGACAGACAGACAGATATGACAAAAGTAAGCCACTGTTTCCTATTTCTAAAATAAATGAGATCATGCAGGCAACAGAAACAACAGACAAAAAAAATCATCCTCATGTACCAAGGCTCTCAAACATCACAAAATGAACTCTGTTAATACAAAACCAGGAGCCTGACTCCCAATATTTCTGTGAATGCTTTCTAATCTGCTTATTGATTTTAAGGTTTCATCAGTTATAAAATCCAATTCAAATGTCCTCTCCATGTCCTAGGAACAATCACAGAAATGCCAAGTTTGGAAAGTGAAGCTGGAGATCTACTCACATCTACTTTAACACTGCCTGCTCAAAGCAAAGTCAGCCACAACAGGCTGCTCAGGACTGAGTACACTCCTGTTTTGAATATCTCCAAGAATGGCTACATCCACTGGGCAACTTGCTCCAATGTTTGATCACCTTCACAGCTAAAAAAAAAAAAAAAAAGTTTTTCTTATGAAACTCTGGAATTTCAGTTAGAGCCCATTGTCCTTTTTCCTCTCACTGGATGAAACTAAGGGGAGCCTGAAAGCACTTTATTTTCTGCCACCAGGTATTTATACACTTGGGTGATATGCCTCTTTGAGCCATCTTCTTCCCAAGCAGCAAGATTGAGCAGTCTGTGGATACCCCTTTACCACAGTATGCAGGAATGAAACAAATACTTTACAAATAAAGTCTGTATTTTAATTAGGAAACTTATCTTTCTAAAATCTGTAAGTAGAAAAACTAGCAGATTTTTAACAAAATTTATGCAGTTCAAGTTAATTTTATTAATAAACAACTGTAAGATCAACAGCATATGAAACTGAAGCTGCACAAGTGTATTGACCAAAAGAGTCCAAAAGTTGACAGTGAAATGCCACAAACTCTGGCAAAGTCCAGGCCAATACGAGGAGTAGGGCCTGCTCCTGTTACAGAAGACACTTATTCTGTCAATAGCAAGGCTTAGCAAAGAGTATATCCATTTCAAGATCTTCCTGCAACATAAATATAAAATACTGAGTAGTGAAAATCCTGGCACTTCAGTCTCTGGGGCTGGCCCAGCATATAAACCGCAATTTCACAAATAGCGTGTTGTCCTTGTAGTTTGGGGAAATAGCAATGGTCACAAGTAAAATACTCCCAAGTACAGATTAAGCTAATTTATTGCTTTCTACGGGCATCCAAAATACCTGTTAGATCAACAGAAGACATTTAAGAACATGTGTGTGTGTATTTTCAATCTAGGCCAAGAAATAGAAATTACTCTGAGATCTTGTAATATAATTGCTAAGAAGGTACAGAATGGACTCAAACCTGCATGCACCGGGACGTACATTGGGTACCTGACCTCTCCACAAGAAAACATTTTTCCAAGGCAACATAGCATAATCCTTCTGAAGGCTTAGTTTACTCCTGTCAGGGCCTGGTCAGAACTGAAGAGGTCCAAGACCACCAGAAATCTATTTTTGTACTCTTATTTCGTCTCTAAACAGTAGCTATAAAGCTACTTCAGTGCACTATTTCAATAATTAGTTAACCTTTACTTCTGCAGGCTTATTTGGCAAAGACTGTCATCATAAAGCATACAGCTCACAACTACAAGAGGATCCTCAAAAGACTGCAGGAAAATATTGCCTACTGCTGGAAACAGGTTTTAATTAATGTCTCTGAGAAACCATCTGTTACAAAGCAGTCCTTGTTTGTGTTTTATGCTTATTCTAGTTAGGACTCCAGGTAAAGGAGCATTCTTGTTTCCAGTGAGCATGCTGAAGTCGGAGGCATAAGAGGAATCCCTCTAATTTACTATGTATTAGTGCTAATACATTTTTTGACATTAATCCTCTGAGCAAATGACACATTGATAGGCTGGGACACTAATGGGATACATTAATTGCAAGTAGTATAAGAAAAGAGGATTACTAAAATGCATGCTGGAAACAGAAAATGAGATTAAAAATGGCATTTTGGTTAAAGTTCTCCAGGCAATTAAAAAAATACAAGATAATCAGTCAAGGAGAAACTAGAAAGACCATAAATGAAAAATGCTGAGGGTCAAGGAGAATCTGGGAGAAGGGATTTTTTACTAAAAGTGGAAAAGAGTAAAGCTAGAAACTAAACCCAAACTTAAAGAGAGAGGGGAAGGGGAGAGGATGGTATTTCAAGTACTACAAATCTTTTTGCTTCAGAAGAGAGAGAAGCAAAGCTAATGCCCATATACTGCAGATGTTTAAGCACATGAAAGACTGTGTGGTTATAGCTAAATACTTCCTTAAAAATAAAGCCAAGCAGACAAATTGTAAAGGAGACAACAATATCTCCATCAGACAATGAGAAAAAGACTTGACTTGTCTTTGCACCATAAGAAGACCACTGCAATCTGTGTGTGCACAACCAAGGGAATCAAATAGGTGTGGTGAGGCAACACTAACAGTGTAATCAGTACCAGAACAATCTAGCTCAGTGTTAAAATTCATAAGAAACTGTTCATAAGTGATCCACAAGGAACAACTCTATTACCAGAAAACAGACATTACAGAACATTAGGAAGAGATACTAGGAGAAAAATCAAAAGGCTAGCTAAAGAAAAAGTATATAAAAAGTGGAAGGAAACTTTGACAGTGAACTCTACAACACTATAAAAAAAAAAGACTTACCATTAGACCAACTAACCCAGATATTTTTAGAGCAAAGACCTTTAGGATGGTTTCCTAAACAAACCATTGATTTTCTGTCCTTGGCTATTCTAAAGTTAATAGTGGATATTTTTGTAAGTAATATTACCAAGGACACACCAGGGAGAATGCAACTTCTGTGCATTCTGTTAGGAAGTCAGACTAATCATTTTCTACAATCTTTTCAGGGAAAAATGATCCTGGATACATCAATACTCAAGGTGAAAAATGAGAAGCCTGCAAGGCTCATTTTATTTTTAGTAATTACAATCTGTGAACTTCCTCAAGAACTTCTCTCATTTGGTAGTTCTTTGGTACTGCATTTGTAGTTGACAGCACACCCCTTCCACCAAAAAAAGTAGTGTTGGATGTTTCCGTATCACAGCAGAGGTAAAAAACGCACTATACGTAGGGTTGCAACCAGAAGCAGAGGAAAGCTAAAAGAGAAGCCAGAAAGCTCTTGTCCCACTGATCTTCCACTGCTAACTACATATTGTGATGAGAAACAGCAAAGGTAGAAAGTGCTTTGAGATAAGGACACGCACACATGACTGTGATAATCTGTGCTCTGGTGCCATGGTATTGAAAATTCATGCAAGAATTCACTGATAAAAAGTGTGTATAGGTGTCTATATGTATACAACAGCAACCTCAGAAGTGTCATTAAGAAATTACCCAGTTTCTTCTGCCTTTTGACAGCTTTGTGAACCAGGGAAGACAGCAACACTGAAAGGAATGTTTCCAATGCACAAACCAAAATGATTGAACTTAGAGCCTTCAGAATAATTTTGTCTCAAAAAGCAACATCCAAAATATATTTCTGCATGCCATAGTTGCTCTACAGATCACATTATTTAGCTCTAAATGTAATTGTGTCAGAGGGACATTCCATTTCTCATGACAATTTCCAATCACCCACGGTGTAATTTAGCTGTACCCAGAGGAACACTGTAGCCTACAGAGTAACATCTAGACTGTCCAGCTATTTCACAGTAGGACTGATTTATCTGCCTGAAGATCAGATGAGCTTGCTCATTCTTACTTGTTAATTCATGGCTGTCAGAGGAAAATTATGCCAGGGAAAGTCCTGCATGCAATGACTAGCAAGATTAGCACAACAAAAGCAAACATACATAAACAGTGCAGAGTAGACTTACCAAGCTGAAAACTCGGACAAATACCCATACTTTCATCTCTCTGAAAAACCCCTCAGAAACCAGTTAAAAATCCATTTTAAAATGAGAAGGAAAATGTTCCATATATGTTGTATGACTTGAAGAAAATTGCTTACTGGAGTTTCTACTGGACTTCTGACAACATCTACCATCAAATCACAAAGGTAATTTAGGAAATTGAACTTTTTTTACATGGTTGCAGTTCAGGTTATCTTAACTATATGAAGATGGTTGTCTTCATCTACTCCAAGCAAAATGCTTCTTTCAAATCTCCATGGCTATCAGCCTATATCTCCATCTCTGTAGAAGTAGAATGGAGCTAAATTACTTAGGATGAAGTTTCTCATTAGTTATATTGGAGCAATTCTAGAAAGGATTTTATTACCTTGTGTTGAAGAACTTAGATGACTCTACTTACAAAGGAGTTTGGATTTACTTCCATTGCAGCAAGCATACAAGCTGGAGGTTGGGGAGGAAGGTTTTTCAGAACAAGTAGGTTGAGTTCATTTGAGTTTTTTTAATGCTTTTTAATACCTGAGACAGAAGGTATGAAACGTGGGAGTTAGTGATGAAAGCAATATGGAAATCAGTAAAGCACTTTGCTTTGTACCATCTGAGAGTCTGACCTCTTCTGTAGCTTGTAGAACACAGACCAAGTCTGCCCTGCAATGATCCCAAACATTCTTAGGAGCTAAGTGGTATTTTAAATACTCAATTCAAGTGAGGGTTTACTACCTCAAAAAAAAAGTCTGTAAGAGACTAAAATGAGTAACATTTTCCTAATCTGAACAGATGCAGCAAAAGACAAACAAGATGATGTTTGCAGAAGAAACCCCTAAGCTACCTCAGGCATGATTCTAACTGAACTGCAAACATTCAGTTTCAGAAAACCTGCTCCAGATTGTATAATTTTAAAAATATAATATGTGAAGCAACAGGGACAAGGAGGAAATCACTAGGGAGGGGTTTTGTTCTCTTTATGGGTTTCAGTTCTGTTGCATTCCAGGCAAGAAGTCTGCAAATCCTGGCTGCTTTATACCAGTGTATGGAAACTTTCAATCAAAGTTTACCTGTGGATCTATCAGTGCAACTAAACTAGTATTTGTTTACTCTGCCATAACATTTCCTGATGAATTATGAATATTTCTCACCTGGTGCATCTTTGGCATATTCTGCTACATATATCTGTACTTTTTCTATCATTAATTTACTTTTTATTAAAGAAAAATTACCTTCATTTCCTTGTTATATCTCTTGGATAATCTGGAGAACTCACTGAAGAACACAAAAAAATATAATAAAGTCTTTTTCAGGAAATTAAAGCTTGTGTAGGATACAGAGTATTCTAAAGGACTTATTTTTATTTACAGAACAAATCTAAGCAACCAGATGGAAGCTGAAGTCAGTTATTCATCTTCACTTTCAAGGCAGAAAAAAAAAATCTAGTTCAAGCATTGTCTCTGCTGTTTTAACCACAGGATACAGCTATTTATAGAAAAACTGAAGTATTAGAATAGAGATTTGTGCAGTAATTAGAGTTAAAAAAGCAAGTGTTATGAGTACCACACACTAATTTAATAACTAGATATATTTGAAATCCCAATAGCTGGGAAGCCAGAACTAGTATATATAAAACACAGCATCCTTGGTCCTCAATTCTATAAACTTCCTACACAGTTTGATACCTGCATCCCACAGATTAATTTGTAGCACAAGCAGCTTATTAAATAATATGCTCTTAAGAGTTATGCTATCAAGAAGGTCTAATGGAATCAAAGGCATTGTAAACTCACCAGCTGTCTGACAACTTTGGTAGCAATCTTAAAAATAAAATACCTTCAATGGTATGGAAAATTTCATATTTCCCTATTAAATATTACTGATCATCTAAAAAAAATCAGATTTACTGAGAGTGATTGGAAAACTAAACACTACAAAGAGAAAGCACAGGGCAAGGTCTGGCCTTTCTTGCTGTCTCAGTGCAGGCTTTCATCCTTGTTAGAAAAAGATGCAGGCTTTTAACCTGAACGTGGATCTTTTCCCCCCAGAAAGATATTCATCCAAAAAAAAAAAAAATTAGAAAACTCTAAGAAACTGAAATGCTTTCACTTCAGTTGAAATGCTCTTATCTAAGATGCATTGTGAAAGAAGATCCAGCTCAGGCTATTTAAATATTACCCTCAAATTTAACTTTTCCATTCACTTTAAACCTAAATCCTGGTGCACTGATACTCTCCATGGCCTCTCTAAAAGATTCAGAATGAACAAACTCCCTTTGAGCATTTTGTTACCTGGGTTTAAAGGATGATATAGTTCTAGAAGAAGCTGTATATTTGCACTCTCATCCATGACAAGCCGGGGATTCTGCTCTTTAATTTATAAATAACTGTGTTGGGCTTCTTCTGTCAGAGGATTTGTGGAATTATGATTATATATTTTATTGAATTCCACATGCAAAGCAATTCCAACCATTGTTCATAGAATCACAGTTGAACATTCAGATAAAAATTACAGCTCAAGTGACACAGTAACTCAAGCCTCCCCAAAAACAAGTGGTTTTATTTCCCCCATTAAGTAAGAGTTAGCAAGACTGCTCGCAAAATTTTCCACACTTTTTATCCCCATGAACTCTACTAACTTCCATAATTTTAAAGGAGAAGCAGCGTAACTTGATACCCATGTAATTATTCTCTCTCCCTCAGGTGGTCTTCACTTGCTTGCCTGCCTGCGCTCACTCAGAGACTTTTATGTGAAGATAAGGATCCTCTTTGATCTCCAGCTACCTCCTTGGGGGCCTAAAACATTCTTTTTTCTATGGAACCACCCCAGTAATTTTGTTCCCATTGATGGTACAACTACAGTCTCTTCAAGAAACTTTATCTATGTTATTTCTCTCTTACTCAAAATTTGAACTGGGCTACATTTCATTTTGTTACTTCAATGTTACAGCAAATACCTTCATATTAGGGTTAGGAGAATGGAAAGTGATGTACTTGTGTACAGCAACACTATTTCAGACACTGGTATCTTATTGGTGTAAGTCTTCAAAGAGATAAAAGGGACCACTACACAGGGTGAGAATGTGTGCCAATGTTTTTATGTTTTGGTTCTCAGATACTTGCATGCTCAAAGGGTCTTACTGGGATTCCTAAAAGAACCAATATGGAACTATAGTATTTAATTTGCCAGATTAATAAAAATTTTCCCAATGTTTTACTTTTGGGTTTGGGCCGGAGGGGTGTGGGAGGGAAAAACATTTAGAGAAACATTTTCACTGTGAGTCTTTTGCTCAGTTCTAGTCCTGAGAAAAATTCCACTTAACACAGATCAAATTATTTTCATATAATTTGGTGCATTTCAAATTATTTCCTTCACTCTATGCCAATACCTCTAAGAATTGGTGTTCTATCACAGACCGAAGGCATAACTCTAAACAAAGATAAAAGTAGCCTGACAGCTGCTCAAAGATGTAATTTGGAACCTCTATGTTTACTTTAAACCATGCAATTGATGATGAAATGTACAAATTAGATTATATCCTCACAACACTTTCAAAGCCAATTACCATAATATTTATTTCAGATCATTCAAGAGATGTCATTTTCTCACTCTCTTAAAAAAAATCTATTTTCAGGGCTATAGTTCAGTTTGGTAATTCATAAGCACATCCTTGGAACTGATGCTTGGCAAGACTTTTTCAGCTGTGGGGGTTTTAGTTCTCGTATATAATTGCTGTTTGTATTCAATTCAAACTCAACATTCTTATTTTCAGTCATCTCCAAATGATCAACCATATCAAGAACTTTACAACTGTATACCTGCTGATTTTAAAATGCTATGCTTATGTTAATCTTTTTGTACATCTTTTCTACAATTCCCTAAACAGCTGCTTGCACTGGAACAACCTTTAGAAGCCTGGTCAGTGACATAAACATACTGGGACTAACTTAGCATTTGTCTTCTGATGTGTTCTTGAAAAATACAATGGAACTCGACAGAGCACAGCAGAAATTACTTAGGTTATATTGGCAAGAAATAGGATTCCCCTATGTCCCTAAGAAAATATTTTGTAGGACTAGAGAAAAGTTCCTGTAGATAAAAGAAAACCTCCAAAGAGTGGCCTGATATTGCAAAAAGCCTACTCAGCTGTACAAAAAGAAAACACTAGACAAACTTATTTAAAAGGTGACCTAGTGTCATTAGGCTCAATGAGCTCTTGGTCTTTGAACAAATATTTATATTTTATAATCCTAAAGATGTTTCTTTTATCTATTACAGCACAAAACTCTCAAAGAAAAGCTCACCATTTTCAACCAAAATTATGCAATCACAAACCACAGCATCCCATCCTGCTCTGTCCTGTCCTTTCCCATTCAGTATAGTTAGACTCTATCCTCCCTTGTTTCACACCACTATCACTCTGCTTTTGTCACCTCTAGAACTACAGGACTGTCATAGCATAAGAAGTGACATTGGATATATCATATTTTACGTGAATTAAAGTAAAAAAAAGAAAATCCTGTAATAATTTTCTTCTGAATACTGACTCTTCCTTCTCTAATCCCACAAATTTTTGGTTGGGAGGGAAAAAAGGTCAGTCAACAGGGAGACACTTTAAGATGACAGATGAATCTTTTAGATCACTAAATCCAAAACAGTTTTAGAAAGAACTGCTAATGATGAAAGGTTTTGACATGATTGGCCCACTGTTCCTGTAGGACAAAAACCACTTTGAATAGTATATTAAGATCCTCTACTACTTGAACCTACTTCAGATAATAGGATATTATGACTTTAAAGGGAGATATTGTCAAGGAATACAGGAATATGGCAAGAATTAATTATGCCCTTACAATATTTTAAATGCATTAAATGGGCTATATAGGCTGGATCCAAAGATTACAGTGTTCTATGAAAAGACTCCTATTGACATGAAAAGCGCTACGAAGCTATTATTCACTTACTTGAAATTCTTTTTCTATTTGCAAAGCCATTTAAACAGACCTGTCACTTGCAAACTGTCTGCTCACAGTGCAAGAAGCAGGAGTTCAGAATTAATACATATTTTATAAAATATATATTCAAAGGAAACGGCTTGTTTTCTGCCATGAAAGATATCCACAAAAGAGTTTTGATAACTTTGCAAGCCATTTGTCATGAATGTATCATGAAAACAGATAGTAATTAAGAAACCACAATGCTGTAAAACCAAGAGAAACCAAGCAGGCACACATTCAATAGCCACAGTCAAAATTTTAAAATAAGAAAGCTGTATATATGATAAGTTAGGTGTTCTTTCTAATTTTTGAAAGAAAAAACCCCAAGAATCAGAACACTGCATTATCAAATATATGACTGTGTCACCAGACATTTTCATCTAAATAACCTTAGAGGAACATTTTACTAAATTTGCAAGATAGAATTGTCAAAATATCCTTTCCTAGTCTCTAACCGCACGTTGACCAAATTCCTTATTCATCTCAAAGGAATAGCAGCACCCTATTGCACTACCACAATAATTTCTTTAATTTTCAATGTGCAGTATACTTGATGTAGACACGAGGTTTTCATAAATTTGAAACTATTCAACAACTGAGAGAAACTGAAAATTATATTTAATGAACACAACCTGACAAGGTCTTTTGGTGAACTCAAATTTTTCTCCCACTGTCAGAAAATCTGATTATAACAATCAGCTGCAATGTTTTCACTGAAGTAAAAGACTTATTTAATCTGCTACAAATGGAAAACTACTCCTTTATCTGTCCTTGTAGTCCATCTAGTACAAATTCCTACATCTCACATTATCTTTGGAAATTTAAGTAAAAGCAAACAAATACAAAGAATTTCTTCTCACTGTATCAACAAATAGAACACGGATACATAATCAACACCAGGTCTGTAGAGCTGCCCAGCAGATGCCATTTAGGCACCAGAACAAGATCTAATTGTCCAGCATGGTGTCTTAAGGCTTCCTCCTCGCTTAAGAGGGTGTGAAGGCTTAAAGATCACAGTCGCCTGACTCCCACTGTGACAAACTGTGTAAAGAAGCAAGTGCTCACCTGCAAACACCGAAGCCTGGTCTCCCCCAAATATGCCTCCAAAGGACACCCGGAACCTGGGCTGAAAGCTAACCCACTGTGATAAGATAAAGGTGATACTATAGTCCAAGAGTTACCTGAGGCCTAGGAGGAGATAAAAAAATGAATAAAAGAAAAATTTGCACACAATTCACCATTTGAAGTTCCTTTCAGCAGTTAAAACACATAACCAAAAACATCTTGATGTACTAGGCATATAAACATAGACCTTTAAAGCATCAACAGCTTTAATAATGTCAAACTTGAGGTAAATGAGGTTCCAAAATCTGACTGGGAACACTGAAACATTGCATCCTAAGGCATATTTAGCCAATTTAACTTCAAATTCTGTTCAGTTTTCCCTTAGTTATTGGTCTTAAATACTTATCTGAAAAAAAATACTCTGATTTAAGCATAAGAACTATCAAGAAAGATACAATGTACAATTAAACTCAATTTCTTTTCAGCTATCAAATAGTCCCAGTGATGTCAGATTATTTATCTGTTTAGATTTAAACAGATATCTTGTGCCCTACAGAAGCAGTATGTCACTGTGTCTTTTCTCCCAAGAATGAAGGAAATAGAAAATGTGCTGTAGTACAAAGTCAAAACAGGAGCAAATGTCATATTTGATGTAGCTTGACTATGTTTTTAAGTTGAATACATTTTAGTTTGACTGTATGCTTCTAACACTGAGTTTGTCTCAATCTTTGGACTTGAAAGTACAAATTTCACACTGTTAAGAAAACTAGGGGAGCAATATTTCAGCATCACGCTCTTAGAATATTCACTGTAATTTTCAAATAAATATTGCAAGTTGCAATTGCAGTAATACAAGTTTTCCAGTTACTCCCAACCAGGAGCTCCCACAAAAGAGCAAATTGCTAGATTGTTGAAATCTTTTCTGTGCCAATTCACTTAATAACTGAAAATTTTTCCAGTGCTCTTTTAACCAAACCTCTCAAAGTCTTCTCATATTTATAAATACAGAGTACAATTACCACATTGACAAGATCATGGAAAATAATAAGGTAATAAGGACACTGAAATCTTGACAGCTGCTTTCAAAACATTTTTAAATTTTTTTAAAAGCAGATCATTCTTATTAATACAGATAATGATGTGGAGAATTTTGTTTACTCTTTAAGAATATAAAATATCCCAAATCATACCACACTCAAATGAGGGGGAAATCTTTTATAGAAGTTATACAAAAAAGGACCAGTTTCATATCAACATTTGCCAAGTTGGACAGCTAAATGTTAAGCAAATAAATGTTTCTCCAAGATAACAGAAGTATGTGCATATAAATGATAATTTTTAACACCTTTCAGAAAAAGCTGTAACTCAGGTCCTTTTTCCACTGTCCAGGAGAATGCTGTAAACTGGTTATCACTTAACACAGAATTACGTGAAGAAAAAGATCTGTTATTGAGGGAATATGAAGTATTTAGCATTTCTGACAAGGATACAAAACTAGAAATTACAAATTGCTTACTGAGTTAAACTGCAGGAAGTACAAGCTTTCCAGACAAATGGTGAAAAATTATTAAACACTGAAACACCTTACAGTGCATTTACCAGTTTTAAAGCAAAATTTAAATTTTTTCTTCCACTAAGAGCTATGCTTGGATCCAGCTTTCCTGGGGTAGCCTTTGGCCTGCTGCTTGGGCAAGAAATCTGAATTCCAACCTCTGCCTTAATTCTATTGTGTCGTTTTGGAAAACAGGCTGTTCATTTTACCCAAAATGGTCATGACCTTATAAGTTGTTGAGGCAATTATAATAAATATTTTATGAAGTCTCTACCAAGGGATGAGGTTAATTTCTGATCTCTATCCTCTCACAAAAATAACTTCTACTAAAGCACTGCTGTGAGCATAACCTTTTCCCCACAACCATAAGCAACTGACTACAGCTTGAACAAGGATCCTGAAGCAATTGGCTGTCTGAAATAGTCCACAGAGCTTTCCTTCCTGTGATTAAATGGTGTTCCTGCTCATATGTTAATGTGTAAGTGAGAAGGAGATCATCTTTTCTCTCTTGTACTATTGCAGTGTAGCAGTATATAGAAAAGGGGAACGTTTAGCATTCCTTGGGCTCTCTCAAATACCAGGTCTCAATAAAATTAGCATCCCTACCAATGTCCCATCATCTTATTATGGATTGCACTACTTCTAGATCCAAACAGACTAGTTTTACTAGCCTATCAGAACTAGGGGTGGCATGAAATGAACAGTTTTTGCCTGTTAGCTTTTGTCAAATATGGGATTACTCCTCCAACCAAACTAAGGTAAAGACATCTACATTGGTAAGTCTTGGCAGAGAGTCAGTTCCAGCACCCAAATGAGCTTGATAAGTACCCTCAGAGGCTACTAACCCTCCACTGACCAAGTTACATTACACATTTTCATTCTTGATCTTTTAAGTACTTAATTTTTGATACTACATCTTGGAATAATTCTCCCCTTTCCCTCATCATCCTACCAGATCCGCTGCAGTTGGTTTGTTTTGAAAACAATTCCTACAACCACTAAATATCAGACAAGCTTCTTTTTGATAGCCTGGCAACACAGCAGACCAACATTTCAAACCTGATGTCAAAGCATTTATCAAGACAAAGGCCTTCTGCCCTGCTAGGCTGTCATGAGAACAAAATTCTTTTAAGGGTAGATGTGAATCAATGATTTTGTCACGTGAGAACACACATTCTCAGCTAAAAAGCATCATGCTGATTTAAATCACTGAGGAAGCAGACTCTTAGTGTGAAACTATAAATAACTTACTTATTAAAACTTCTGGCATAATTAGGAGAAATTTGATTTTTTATTGTCAGCCTCACAATAAGAAAATATCCCTGCTAAAAAAGGAATCCCATTTGCAGCAGATGTTGTAGGGAAGTCAGTTCATGTGCAACACTACAACCATGCAAATCATAGTTTGTTCCTAGAAACATGCACTAAGGTTGCAATGAAAATCAAAATGCTAACATCAGGAAAGCAAAAGCATAATATTGCCCCTAGCAATGGATGCTGATGAATTACCAATGATGATCTGCTGCTAGGTCTCACTCTTTCATAAGAAACAGGCTGCAGCAGAAAAATTCAAACACTATTCCTGACATTATTCAGATTTTTCCTGTTCTTTTTGTGTAATTTAAGTTTCTTCTACACCAGCATTTGTAAAGAGCCATTATACTCCCAGATCTGAAAGAATACTTTGGCTATTACTTTGATTTTCCATAGCAAAACAGCAGGTGTTCAATGGACTCAACAGGCTGACGAGGTCTTTTAAAAATATCTTACTACTGCTAAAGACCAATGGAAGACAGGCCCATCATACTGGTTTACTAGAATACAGATATAAATTTAAGCATCTAAAGCTACAAGTTTTCTCAAGAATTTAACTTTTATTAACCATGAAAGTTAAAGGAAAACAGCACATTCCTCCTATGTGTTCAGATTTTAAAATCCTTTAAGAGATTTTCTAGTTTTTCTTTGCTTTGCTTTTTGATTATAGATCTCCCTGACAGAGGCAAGAAGCAAAGAAAGATTAGCCATATGCTAAAGCTACAAGAATTAAGCTTGTTTAGAGAAAAATTTCAAAGGTATAAACACATCAGATATCTAACATATTGGAAAAGTTTCCATTGTGGCTGATACCAAACAACTTCTAGTTCTAAAGATATGTAAACAGTTATTAAATGCTTCCTTTTAAAATCTAATTTAAAATCTCTGTATACCACAAGCTACTAAGGACACATCACAAACATCTGAATATACAAGAATGTCATACAAGTTTAAATTACCTTCATTTTATAAAAGTCCATCAGATACTATGTTCCATCACTTTAGCTCAAAGGGAAATTTACTCCTTTTCCTTAGTAGAATAGAGTAGAAGTTGATTCTTATAAGTCAGGATGCAATAAGCAAAATATCTAGAACTATATTTGAGTGTTTGGCATTGCATAATTCTTATGAGGTAGATTTTTGCCTACAAATTTTATTTCCTATGCTTTTGCACCTTCACCATGAGAAGTTTAGTCCCATGAGATTAACTCCAAAGATTCAGCTGTGCTGAGCCTGTTAGCCAAACTGTTAACACTAGGCCTGTTACATCAGTGTATTTACATCAGTCCACAAGAAAGACATCAGGACGAATAGTAAAACCTATTCAGCCTAGGCTGCCAGGCTTACCTGGAAGCAGCCTATCTTGTTAGACAGCATAAAGTCAGCTGAGCTCTATCAGCTCCACCTGCTACACTGAGGACAGATTCAGGCTGCACTTTGTGCTTGCAGTGTTATTTTTATTTTCTGAACTAACAGAAATCCCTACGGATTTAAAATAGCAGGATTATTACAAAGGGCAAGTTTAAAGGCTTTGCTCAATGCAGGTTAGAATGGATAGAATATTTAAGGTTCCTTCTGGCATTACTGGACAGAAAAGAGGTTATAATATCATTCTACTCCAGAGTTCAAATGTATCACTCTGTCACTTTATAAAGTTCATGCACAGTTTAATTCTTCTGCTCTTCTCATCTTTAGCAGGTAGGGTGAAACATGCCATTGTGTGATGATGTTAGTGACATATAGTTTTTCATTTAAATATTACCTACAGAATAAAACCACAATGTACTTCTATTTAGAGTTTACATTACTAAAAGCAACAACATTAGCACTTTGCGAGAGTTCCCTGGGGGATTTTTGCTGCTACATAATCATATATTGTGATTTATAAAAATAAAAACAGAAGGGAATATGCCTAGGATCATCTTAGTTACAGGAAGACATCATGCATTTCATTATCTCTTTCCTGTTTGTTTGCCAACAAAAAAAAAAAAAAAAAATAAAAAAAGACATTTTCTATCACTTGAAAATGTG
>VZUI01046540.1:0-21067 GCA_013401135.1 Cettia cetti
AAAAAGGAGACCAGATTGGAAGACTGAGGTTCAACCTCTTCAACTCCACTGGTCTTAGAAAGTGTCCATCAATTGTCTGTTCACAGAAAGGAATTCAAAAACATGATAAAAGTTCTGTAAACATTACTTTGTTTACATGAAATTTCTGACTCCAAGGCTGAAGGCTGGAAAACAAGGCAACACCTGCCCTTGCTCCCAATGTCCATATACTTATTTTCCTGTTTCAGTTCTAGAAGACCCCTGCTTTTCCAAGCTGGCCTTCTGTACAGCTTGGGGCATCAGTCACACAAAGGGAGACTGCGAGAGCTGTGACTGTTCAGCCTGGAAAGGAAAAGGTTCCAGTGGAATCTTTCCTGTGTGGATAAATAGTTGATGGGAGGGAATGAAGACAAGGGAGCAAGACTCTTCTCACCAATGTCCGTTGACAGGAGAAAAAGCTGTGGACACAAACTAAAAATATAAAAATCATGTTTAAAATAACAAAAATAGATTTCACAGTGACAGTACTCAAACATTGGTACAGGTTGCCCAGAATGATTGCAGTCTCTGTCCTTGGAGATATTTAAACCCAGTAAGACATAGTCCTGGAAAAACAACTCTAGGTCACCCTGCTTGAGAAGAGGACTTAGACCAGAATACCCCCAGAGATCCCTGCTAACCTCAGCTATTGATTTTGCAGTTGTCTATCATAATTGAAAGGAAGCTCTGCATCTCCTGTTCCCAGATGTCAAGGGCTGCTTTCCTCCTGATTTTTCTCATCTTTTGCTACCACACGCCCTGTCAACATTGTGTTTTCACAATGTCACTACCACAATGACATCTCAGGTGCTGCTATCAGGTGTGCTTATGTCCCTGAATTGCTCTGTCCTGCCAATTCACTGGATTTTTAAGCCCTTTTTATGTTCCTACAGGGTCTCAGAGGCTGAGTGAAATGAAAACTGTGGCCCAGACCCAGCCTGCTCTTATAATCCTGTGCTTTATCTTAACTGAACCTAAACGACTCATGACAATAACAAAAGGAGGAACAGGTACTACCTTTCCCCCATTCTCTATGATGAGGGGGAGAGACATCATTTTCCCTAGAGATAAATGAGATGTGCACTGTGCTGATGCAATGCTGAAACTATCATCTTTCCTTGTGCTGGAGGTGCAGGATGTGATGATAAGAGTGTTTAACCTCCAAAGTTAAAAAATGTGCATCTCTGCAGGTGATAAATGCCTGTGTGCCTGTTTGGTCATACGACTGGTTTCTGCTTTCTTCCTGGAGAGCTGTGACTCAGAGCTGTGAGGGACAGGGAAATAGTGGATCTCTCGGGGAGAATGGTGCTGCCACTGAGGGGTAAGCTCCAGCCTAACCAAAGGAAGAGCATGGCAGGGAACAACAGCCACAGAGAGCACTGTGGGTGACCAAAACAGCAGAGGAGACCATCCTGTTGATTCCAAGAATATGTCAGCAAGGGTCATGCACTTCCTCTGAGGCTGATATTAGGAGTTGAGCCAAGAATTATGCCTGCAGAAGCCCTTTGGTCAGAATCTTTGTGCAAAAGGACTCAGCCAGGTCCAATAGCACAAAAGTATATATTTCATTCTCTCTGATTCTGTTAGCTGTGAGCAATGCTGGAAGTGTCTTCATTTCTGCTCTGGTCCCATAACTGCCCAGTAAACAATGAGTACAAGATGTGCAGACACAAAACAGGCACTTGCAAGAGTTGTCCAAAAGGTACCCAGAGCAGGGATCATGACTGTTCAAACCCCCACACAGCCTGGAACATGCATGAGCATGTGGCTTGTACTGGCTCTACGAACCTGAGTTTTTAAAAGAAACATTTTTGGGGAGCACTGATGGCAGGAGGAATGTTCTAGGGCAGGATTACTTTCCTTGCTTGCTTCACATTGATTCAAAGCGTTTGGCACGAAACACAGTGAATCACTAAACTTGTTGCTGTGTACGAATTACACTGACATGATTATGCCTGATGGTTCTTGGTGCTATTTTTCCTTTGTAAAAAGTCTCCTCCCCATATCAAATACAAAGAGACTCAAATCCATGGTGCACCAAATGCGATGAAAGTGAGGATTGGAAAGCGGTGCCTTAACAAGAATGAAGAAAGGTTTGTTCAGCAATGGAGACTGTTCCCTCAGGACAACCTTGTGTTGCAACACAGGTTTATCTCTTGCTCCAGATGCTTCTCAGCACAAAACACAACATGTCCCTAGTGTGCACAGCATTTGCTTAGCTGGGTGCAAACTATTCCAAAGGTGTAGTTAAAATCTCAGGAAGAGGAAATGTGGTTTAAAGCCTGAAGCCAGAAGACTTAAAGTTCAGATTCTTTGGTGTTACAAAGAAAGGGGAATTCTTGGTGGGAACAATCTACAAGTTTCCATAAAACAGGATAATTTCCTCTTGAAACCTCAGTAACTCAACTCCCATCTAGTAAAATCTGAACATTTCTAGTAAGATTTCCCTGATTAAAATGTTTTTAATAAATTGTTTAACCTAAATCAGAATGTTTCTTTTTTAATAAGCCAAATATTTTATTTTGTTTAAGTGAAATGATCCTTCATTTCCCAATTAGCATACTGATTTATATGAGGGCTGATCTAGGTCCCCCTTCAATCCTACAGCTTGGGCTCCCAGGACCAACAAATCTCCCACAACAGGCTGCGGATTTCATGTGGCTCATTGTTGGTTACTCAGACTTTGAAGAATGGAAAATTAAGATTTCCAAGTACAAGGTTTCTTCAAGGCATCTTGCCACTGTGGGAAAAAGATAGTGGTGAACACAATCGTTTAAAAAATAAAGCATTTAATGTTCATTATGTAAAAGGAAGACATTTTATGAATATTAAAATATTTCATCTAAACCAAAATATCTCAACAAAATAGCTGAGGTTGCCAGCAGAAATTCTAAAAAGTTACAGCCACAAACACTTTGTAAATTTCAAAGTTCAAAGTTTAGGAGACAAAACAAATTGAAAATTCATGCCTCACACGACTGGTCCACTGTGCAGTTGCTCCTTGTCATATTTGCTGATTTAAATACTGGTTCAATCAAAGATCATTTGGAACTTATGAAGTAGAATAATTACAAAACATATGTATCTAGAATAAGATGCATTTAAAGTTGATTTCTTTTCAATGAATTCATAGTCTATCTACTAATGAGATAATTAATTGCTTTCAAAATATTTGGGTGAAAAAGAGATATCTTAACCTATATATAAGAACATGAAATATTCTGAGTTGGAAGAGACCCACAAGGATCGAGTCCAGCTCTTAAGTGAAAGGCTCATATGGCAATCAAACCCACAGCCTTGGCATTATTAACAACATGCTCTATCCTTACAGTCCAAAATCTTTCTAGATTTTTTTCTTCAGGAATAAAATCTTTTGCCTTCTCGAAGTTTTCCACTTACTCTTAAATGGCTTTTCCCAATTGCTTTACTGGAGAGACAATGACCTCCTTTGATAAACTCTACCATCTGCCACATTTACAAATAATTTTAATTTGGACAGGGTGTAGTTTTACTAACAGACACAATTTGGGTTTTGCCTGTATAAACAAGATCAAAATAATTTCATAACTCATTAGGGAAGCATATGACAGCTTTAAACGATTGCAATTGTAGAATAGTTCCTTTGGTCATCATGTTAATATGATCTTGCCTGCCACACACAAGAAAGAAAGAACATCTGAAGAAGGTGCATTGTAATTTGGATTGTAATTATGGTATAGGCAAAGCCAAGGGGAGAAGAGCAGGAGCAGTGTTTGTGCTGGTTATGGGGTGCCATCCACCACAGAGGAAATTCTAGGTGAGGCTAAGGTGAGCTTAGGACACCTTCAAGTATCCATTTTACATGTTGCTACTTGCTCCTTGTTGTATGAGAACACTCAGTACCCAGCTCCTGGTGCTCTTTGTGTGAGTGAACATATCCACTGCACCAAAAATCATCCTAAATACAAACAACATAACATTATCTTCTCAAGATATTCAACAAGCCATCGTCCTGCCTTGTTGAACTAGAAAATCATCTTGTAAGAGGGCCAGAATAGTAAATCTAATAGAAAATATCTTAAGATCTTTGCTGAATTATGAAATTCAGGCTCAGCTATTCCTAGCACGCAATGTCTGTTTTGTTTGACCAAGAGAAAATGTGGATCAGAAGAACACACACTTTTAGAAAACTAAGAACAAATCCTTTAAAAAACTGAAATGTCTTCCTTCTTGTTCTAGGTCAAGGTCTAACATTAAAAGCACAGGCTGACAAGGTTGACATTGTCAGTGTAGAATTGTTAGAGGAACAACTTGAGAAAACAGCAGAAGCGACGAGGTAATTGTATCCCAGTTAATTTTCTATCCCATTTACTGTATGGATGCATTATGATGAAAGCTCACTCATTCTGTCTAAGAAATTGTTATATCTTGTATGGACAATTAACCAGGCTGCATGTTACCTGCTAGCATGTTACCTGCTAAAAATCAAGTAATCTTGGAGAAGAATATGCTAACTCTTACAAGAAGAATGTGTTACCTTTGAAAAGGTGTTTTCTTTACATGTACTGGTTGTCATAAGATTTAGTCTATCCACTGTATCAGTTGGCTTCATTATAGAATTCTTGATGGTATATTGTGATGAAGATGAAGGATCCACAAGTGGTTCACAAGCAAGAGTTATAGAGTACTAAATGAAGGACACAGTGTTAAATCTATCAAAAGATAGAGGAGTAAAAATATCCTTTCATTATAAATTAAAAATGAGATGTTAAACATTAGAACTGCCTAGAAAAGCAAATCAGGCATTCTGGGAAGCATATTAAATAGATTTAGCCCACTTTTATGCTGCCCTGAAACATGGCAACTCATTGCATGTTCTTTTGCTTGGTAGGGAGCCTGGATAACAAATGTATATGGGGAAAATTATACATTTGCTGTAGAATGGAGAGCTAGATTTTAAAATGAGTTTTAGAGCTGATAATGTTATTTTGAAACTAGGTAATATTTTATTTAATTTAATTATAATATATAATTTTTCATAATTATTGAATTTTAATTTCCAGCTATGGGTACTGATAACAGACTGTAGGTGCCCTATCGGCATCAGCTAGGATTTCAAAGCAAGATAAAACAGTTATGCCTCTCACTCTGCAAATACTCTCACACAGAATTAAGCCCAGTCTTATTCATGCCAGGGAAATTCTCACACTGGATTGATAATCAGTAAGATCTTCATGAAGGAGGTATAATGTCATGCAATCTCATCTGGAAAAGCAAAGTACATCTTTCAGAGAAATTATCTGAAATGTGTGGTCACAGTGGAAAATGCTCCTAAAAGCAATTTTTTTTTTTGTTGACATAATTACTAATTATTGTTTTTAAGTGCTATAGGAGATCCAAAGGTTGGAGAGTTTAGAGAGATTCAGCTCTGAAGGATTAACCCTTACTTAACAGTAGGGATAAAGATGTTACGTAGGTTTTATTCAAGAGGTTTTGGTTTTTGAGAGTTAATATATATGTGGTGTTACGAAAAACATATCAACCAATACAACAGGATACAGCCTTGGACAGTTTGTGTCCAAAACCAAATGCTATCTATGGGTTGAAAATTTCCTGTCACAGTATTTTTCACTCGTTATCTGACTATTTCATTGTAGTAAGAGTTGTATGAACAAAAACAATCACATATTTAAAAAAATACGTTATTATAGCTTCACCCACGCACATAATTAAACCTCACTTTATAGAGATAGACAATTTGGCTACTCCAAACAGATTGTGCTTTTCCCAAGGGAAAAGAAGTTTCTATAGATTTATATAATTGTTTCTAAATTAACCCAGTCATTTTGAAGCCTATAGCATTAAGATTTTCAGGATAAGGTTTTTTTAACTCAGAGTTGCCAGTATACTTCTAGGGCTACAAATAGTGTAGGGTGCTTAATAAAAAATATAAAATTGCTAGTTTTCTAACTAATATGTAGCATTTATGATAGGTCTATTTCCAGACCAGCTTACAGTGCAATTTCTCTTGGTGTTGGAAAAATTCCAGCCTAACATCCACTTCTTTTAAACAGGTTTGAAAAGGGCCCAAGAAAATTTTTGAAATTCAGTGCTTTGAAGAAGCCTGTTCATTTACCTCTTCCACACCAAAATTTCTGAGGATTAACCAGATATACACATTGAGTTGTATTGATGGTGGGTTATACATAAAAAACCAATAAAATTTTTAATTTCCAAGAAATTTATGTGAGTTCAGACCTTTCCCAGGTGGCCTATTTTGATGACATCAAATTCACCATTACACTTATGTCTTATCAAAATAAGATCTTATTAGAGTTTAAATCATGATGGTTCACACTGGAAATCCATTGGAAACGAGCAGACCGAACTGTCTCAACAAGCTAACAAGCCAAAGTAAATAAGAAATTCAATTTTGTAAAAAGAAGGGGGATTTTTTTCTTTGCAGAAAGGCAGATTTTCAGCAAATTTTTTTTTTAACAAAGAAAACAAAATCAAAGTAATTTTCATGTGGAAGTGGACTCTCATGGATGTTCTTTTTAGCTTTTCTTTCTAGAGTAAAAAGAACACACAACAAAGCTCATCCATATTAGCTTCACAGAAACAGAAGCTTTAGTGTGGGCTTCTACGACGTCAATACTAATGGGTTACACAGGTAGGACACCTTTATTTAAACAGGACAGTAAATGTGTATGAAGTGTGGGAACAAATGAAGAGTATTGTGGGATAAGGAGAACTAAAATAACCTAGGAGTAATTTTATTAATCTTTCAGTACCAAAACTTTATAAGGATCCTAACAAATACATTTAGGAATCGACCATCAGCCTCTAAAAATAACATCAAAGGATATTTTAATAATATCTTGCATTTCAAACATATATCCTCTGTACCTCTTTGGCTAACAGGGTTTCTATGTGAGACAAGACTTGCAAAGGCAAGAAGAAAAATTAAATTGCATTAAGAACTTTAGCCACCAGCAGGTCCACTCCCCAGGCTTGGCAATTAGTACAAAGGGATGCAGAGGTATCACTTGTTTCCCTGAGTGGGAGAGTGACTCTGGTTTGTGCTAATGCCACATAGAACTTTGGTTCATGCTGGGCTGAAATTGAAGGTTTTTTTAATATTTCTGAACAAAATTCTGTTCACACTACTGGCTAACACACTATGCAGTGATGCTCTGTTCTTTCATTTTCATTTTTTGGGGAAAGGTGAAGGATTAAATCTCTGCAGAAGATACTGTAACTAATTCTCATACATAATTGCATATGCATAGAGTGAGTGAGAATCCCTCTTGCAGAGCAGAAATTGAATTGAGGGGGCCACCTAATAAAATCACATGTGATTATTGCAATCTTGAGTATTTAATTACAATTTTTAACCCATGGGCTCTCAGAACTCCCCAGTGGAGCTATAATCAAACTGTGTCCATATCAGGAGCAAAAATCCTGTGTTCATAACAAAAAAAAAAAAAAAAAAAAAAAAAAAAAAAAAAAAAAAAAAAAAAAAAGATGGCAGTAAACGGCAGTGGTTTTTACAAGAAGTGCCAACATGAAAATGCTTGAGGCTGCTACAGCAAGATATAAATACCTTGCAAAATCAGGATGAATAAATGCTTTAACTATGTGTTTGCTACAAGGTATGATACCTTGTCACACTCTGGCTAAATATTGTTCTGGCACCATTCAGATTGCAGGGTTGTCAGTCCTGCAGTCTGATACCAAAGTCTTCGCCAGGCAGCCTTGTCTGGTTTTGTGTGCAGGTGATAGGGCTCAAATTCTCTGGAAATCCTGGGGTGTGGAGCCAATCTGCTGTTTCAGTCTCCAGGCTGATACCATAGAGACTCTCAATATGGAAGCAGGAGAAAAGATAGCTATTTTCCCCAGTCTCCCCCAAAAATGGGAAATAGGTGAATGTCCTTCTAGAAAGAGCAGCGTCTGCAAGGGAAAAGGAAGCTAGACTTACACTGGGAAATTTACAAAGGAGGAAATACCCTCAGGCACGTGCTAGGAAGACAGAGGGGAAATAAGAGGGAGACGTGGGACAAATAGGAAATCCAGTGCCAGCACTTCTCAGTCCTGGGATATTTGGGAGTGTAGGGGGGGGATATAAATTAAAAAACACTGCATATCTCTGAACTTTTCTGGTAACTCTCTTGTGCTATGGAGCTACTGTTTGTGTTCTACAGCTTCTTTTTTCCAACTCTTTTTCTGCTCTGTGTAGGATAATGATGCACAAAACATTCAGCAGCAAAGTGGGGAGGATGCCAACCACACAGTAAAGTCTTCACCCACAGCAGCACAGACTTTTTGGAACCCCTTTGCTTTATTCTTAAAACCACAAGAACAGCCAACACAAGTCGGCCCAAGGGGTTGCCTGGTCTCTTCTCTTGGCACTGCCTCAGAAAGAATACAAAAAAGCATTTCCAGAAATACTTCACTGCACAAATTCCAGCATTCAGTAATCTGCAGCTCAGGCACCTGCTGAAGCAGCGCTGATGCCTCTGTGTAACTGTCCTTGCTGGATTCTCCAGCTAAATCTCCACTATTTACATGAACCCTCTTTTCCCCCACACAGTCCCTTTCTCACTGGAGAGCACAATATTGTTCAAACTCTGCCATATAGACTGGCATGCATTCAAAAGCTAAAAACAGCTTTACTTCCATCCTTGAGGCCAATCAAATTACAATAATTTTCCAGCTTCAAGACTCTACACACTGTTTTGTCACCTGAAGCAGACAACATATTCACTCCATGAAGAGAAACTTCAAGAAGATCATGTGAGGTAATCTCAATAGAAAAATCTTTGATAAAAAAATAATCTAAACAAAGAAACAACACTCCTTGCACAAAGAGGTTCTAATGAATGCTTTTATAAAAATGTTTATTATTTCTAAATTACCACATGTTGTCTGATGAAAGTAGGATTGTGAAAAAGAAAAAAATATCAGTTTGACATGTGAACACATTCAATCCATAGAGAGATAGGGATTTAAATAGAGTTAGGATTGTTTCCTACACCACGGATATTTGTGCTGGTAGTAATCTTCCCAGGCATCTGAAATTAGAATGTTTTACTAGCTGTCTTCTTTACGTACATCACTTAACCCATAAAATTTGTGTTTGCTCTCTTCTTTAAAATGTACACTTGCTTTCCTTCCCCTCCTTCCATTAGACAAGAAAAAAGTACTAATTGGGGAAGTTTTTTTACTTAAAGTACACAAAGGCCTTTCCTGATCAATATTTCTATTGACATGTCTACAGTCATTAACATTTTGTGTTTGTTGTTCTCAGAGCCTTCACCTGTTTGTATGTGAAAGAAAGCATGTTTTACCCCTAAGACTGTTAAGTTTGTGCAGTGTGTGTTATAGTCTGGTACCAACTGCATTCAAACCAGACTGTGACATTAGATGACCACCAGATAAAATGTAATCATCTGTGTTGTGTGTGTTTTTGTTCTTAAAAGATTGTAGTCAAAATATTTACTAGAAAGTAAAGGGACCATTTCAGTAGATGGAGATAGTCTGAGTATTTTAAAGCAGGGGGAAATGTACATATTGGAAAAGAATAAATTATTGAGGCAAAGTCAAAAAGTATTTGCATTTGAATCCAGTGTTAAATCTAATTTGCCTTTTCTTTGTATGTGCTTCTAAACTGAGGAAAGACAAAAATGCAGATTTCTGACACTGGAAATTTGTGCCTCTGCACATTTTGCACACTAATTCAATGGACATTCTCATGTTACAGTTACTTATAACACCTTTCACTTAAAGTACTATGAACAGAAAGAAATGTTCACTGTATACTACCTGTTAACATGGAAACTTTTAGTTTTCTTGAAAACTAAAATTCCTTTCTGAACAGAGTGGTTTATACTGCGAGTTTACTCACAATTTTTTAAATTTATCTGTCAACTCCACTGCCTGTATATATCCATATATCCATATATATCTGCATATACTCCCCACCAGGATTCCTGTGTTCAGCTCTGGGTTCTCCAACATGAGAAGGACATGAACCCAGAGGAGTGTCACAAAGATGATCAGAGGACTGGAGCACCTCTCCTGTAAGGACAGCCTGAGGGAGTTGTGGCTGTTCAGCCTCAAGAGGGAAGGCTCTGGGAAGATTTTACAGCACCTTCCAGTACCTGAAGGGGCTACAATAAAACTGCAGAGGGACTGCTCACAAGGACATGGAGTGATAGGAGTAGGTGGGATGGCCTTAAAATGGAAGAGGGTAGGGTTGGGTTAGCTGCAAGAAATTCTTTACTGTGAGGGTGGTGAGGCACTGGCACAGGTTGCCCAAAGAAGCTGTGGCTGCCCCATCCCTGGAAGTGTTCAAGGCCAGGTTGGATGGGGCTTGAAGCAACCTGTTGAAGTAGAAAGTGTCCCTGCCCATGGCAGAGCAATTGAAATGAGATGATCTTTAAGGTCCCTTCCAACCCAAACTATTCTATGATTGTACAGACCTGTGAACATAAGATGGTACCTTCTCTGTGAGAGCAACTAGAGATTAAATTTGGTCAGGGACAAATGTCTCAGAATAGCCACTAAGAACATTTAAAATGGTCTTTTCCTCAACATATTTCTATCTTCTAAAAAAATTGATAAGGGTGATATAATGTGCATGCACTTACATCAAAATGTATTGGTTTAACAAAATGGAAAATATCTTAAAAATAAGAAATACATTTAACTATTTTTCTTTAAGCAATTACTTAGAATTAGTAGGATTATTTCTCAGACTTACTGGGAGCCCTCCACACTTACACATAACACAAGTCTGATTTGCCACCTGTTTACAGCACAAAGACAGTATAGTTCACTAACCAGAAGGAAGCAAATCACTGTATCTGATTAAGAAAAGGCATCAGAGGACTACCTGAAACTATTGTTGGATACTTCTATTCTATATTTTTGCTCTGCATGTTCTGATTTGCCACACAATAATAATAGCAATAAGTAACTTGGTATTTCCATAATGTTATCCTGGTTCTTTCCAGGTTTACTTCAGATAAAACAGGTCAATGCCCAGAAGACCAAGGGCAATCAAACCAGAACTACTCATTCAAGACTTCATTTTCAAGTGCATTCTCAATGTCATCAGTTGCACACCACCCTACGTTCACCTGCTTTTAATTCCTCTGAGTAAATGGAGCAAGAGGAACTCTCTGGATTGGCTATGAAACAGCTCAGGGACAATATACTTCTGACCTTTTGTTGGTGTTGTCTTTAATTTGCCATTTGCTACCAACTAATCCTGCAGGTTAACAATTGAGCAAAGAGAAAGCCAGTTAAAAAGTGGAATGTGAAGATAAACTAGTTTATAAGAATATAAACTATTGCTTGCCCATGCAAATAATGCATGTGCATCAACCGCCTTATGCTTAGGCTGAAAAACCTTCTGCAGCACAAGTGCAAATCAAATCAGATTATACAAAATATGTCTGATTTGATTATTTTCAAGAGTTCAAAGTCTTTGTAAGCCAATTGTGTGCTAGTATAATCTGTGTTTTACAAAGTTTCTCTTGAACCTAGCAATAAAAATTTCTTTTGGCCCTGTGGGAAGAGGACTGAGACCTATACTGAGGTCTTTGGAAAATTTAGTAATCTGGGGATTGCATATAAGTTTTCTATAAGTATACAGTTAAGTCTGTGACTACTGAAACAAATAAGGTTGGGTTTACTATGAATTTGTGCCATGGTCAAATGGATCCTCAGGGGTTCTTTGCAGTGTAGGCTCAGACTGGAACTTTTGGCAGAAAAGTTAATGTTGCAGCATTTTCCTTAACTGTCACATCAACAGGCTCTCTCCTGTGTGGCCTCACATCCTCCCACTGCTATTAATCCTGTAGGGACAGAAAACATCTCAGAGTTTTAACTGCTGACAAACACGGCAAAAAACCAATGGGGCTTCTAAAACAAAAGGAAAGATCCCATAAGTCTGGTTTCTTTAGGAAACCAAGGGTTAACACCATATCTACTGAACTCCTGTACTTCTTGATTTCTCATAATTTTGTCAGGAGGCAAAGGACAAAATACAGACAATCAAGATAAGTTCGCATTCTGTCAATTGAATTGCTAGTCCCTGTGTAGCAATTCTCAGTTAGAGACACACTTGTGATTCATCAGCTGGAAAATTCCGATTTCATCTTACCTAGCAACGTAAGTCCTTAGGACAAAGCTGATGTGCTTGGATTTACCTTCAGATGTAGAAAGGGATCTGATGCCCTGCAGCCTGTAGGAACACAGCCTTTGCAAGAGCTGTGCTGCCAACAGGGGAAGCCAGCAGAGGAAGAAAGAGTCTTTGGAAGGAAATTTAGAGTTGAGACACATCTCTTGCTTTAGCAAGGTGAACCCATAGGAATTTCAATAGAGCAGCAAAACCTGTTGCCCACAGTGAGATAACTTTGAAGAAACAGTTGTGAATGGAAACCCATGGGAATTTCTTGTCCTTTAAGCAGGTTTTTCCTGTATATGTAATAGCCTATCCCCTTATTACTACTCTCTTTCTTATCATCTCCCATGCACACAGAGGACGTAAATATTGTTGAAATGTCAGTCTTGATCATCATCAGCTGTTCACTCTGTCTGAGCTACAGACTGCATTTTCACATGCAGCTCCTTCTGATATCCCAAGACATTTCATTGAACTTAAATGTGTCATCTAATAAGATCACAGAACAGGCAGAATTAAGGATTAAAGGCAGAACTGTTGAAAAAAAAATGTATTTTCCAAAAAAAGTTTAAAATTAAAAAAAAAAAATCTGTATCTCTATTGATCTGAAGTTGACTCTCATTTAGGTCCCAAGTAGAAATAAATTGATATTAAAAAATATTGTTATTTCTACTGAGCAGAAAAAGAAATAAGGTTTATGGTATTCTTAAAAACAATAGCATATTTTCTTTGTGCATTATTATCCTAAGCCATGCATGGAATATAAATCTTTCTAATGTTTTCCACTGGAAATTCCCCTTTCTTGCCACAACACTTGGAAATGTTGAAATAACACAGCTACCATATTTTTCCTGAATATTTTTGTTTTGAAGCATTTATCATTGTTACCTGTGCCTCTAGCTGAATCTATTCTAGAAATAGGGATTTTCTAATTAAAAACAAAACATAGGTCATCACTTCACTCACTTCAAATGATGTCACTTTGGCATGTAAGATCAACCAGCATCTCTTCTCAGATTTAGGCTAATCCAGTACCCAGAGCTTCACTGAATTTTATGTTACAGGGGTTTGGCATATCAAATCAATGTTTTGAATCCAATGTAACCTTTAATCACTGGTGACTCCCAAATGCTCCAGCAATCAATTGCAAACTTCAGAACTTCATTCAGTTCCAGTTAAGTGAATGTATCAGTTTTCAGATCTGTTTTTCACTAGAATCTATTGTTTTGATGTTTAGCATCATTCAGTACTTTCTAATAAAGAATTCAGATTAAAATTGTTTCTAAGAAAGAGTACAGAATTAATTTAGCAAAAGGGTTAGGAGGAAACTTATTATATAAGGTTTATAAAATAAAGTCAGAACTGGTGAAGTATAAAATTATTGTCTTACAATTTTATGCCCCTTCCTACTAAGACCCTTAAATATAAATAATTGAAATTAAAAAACCCCGATGGCTTTGGCTGAGAGAGTTAATTTTCTCCATAGTAGCTGTATGGGGCTGTGTTTTGGATTTGTGCTGGAAACAGTGTGGTAATACAGGGAGGCTTCATTACTCCTGAGCAGGGCTTACACAGAGTCAAGGGCTTTTCTGCTCCTCACCCCTGCAAGGAGGCCGGGGGTGCACAAGGAGCTGGGAGGGGACACAGCCAGGACAGCTGACCCCAGCTGACCCAAGGACATCCCACACCACGTGGCATCGTGCTCAGCATACAAAGCTGTGGTGAGAAGAAGAAAGTGGGGAACATTCTGAGTGATGGTGTTTGCCTTCCCAAGTCACTGTTATGTGTGATGGAGCCCTGCTTTCCTGGGATGGCTGAACACCTGCCTGTCCATGGGATGAATTCCATGCCTGTGAATGTCCATGATATTCATGGACATGAATGTCCATGGGAATTAATTCCTTGTTTGGCTTTGCTGGCATGTGTGGCTTTTGCTTCACATGTTAAATTGTCTTTATCTCAAACCATGATTTTTCTAAGTTTTAACATTATGATTCTGTCCCCCATCCCACCAGGGCAGAGTGAGTGAGCAGCTTTGTGGGGCTGGGGTTCTGACTGGGGTTAGACTACAACAATCTCCAATAGTCAAAATTAACACCTGTCATGTTCATATAGAGACTTACATCCCCAGACATATTTTCAAAGACTTTTTTCCAAGTAGTAATATTAGAGTATTAGAGTAGTAAAACCCTGCTAAGAGAAGAACTGGAAGAACACACTTCTGTTCTTCAGATTCAATCATACTTGAGTGACTTCAAGAAAATAATAAACCATTTTTTCACAGTGGATTTACTTGATGACTCATTAAAAGACAGTTTCAGTACCTTACTACACTGAAGTTTAGAAAAGTTCAGTTTTATTTCTAGCCTTAATATGTTTAAAGATAACATCAATTTTTTCTGATGCCACTATTTCCTTCAGAATAAATACCTCATCACAATGTTCATGCTGATCCCCAGCATATACTTATGACCTCCCATCTCATCATAGGGTTCATTCTTTGATGGAAAATAATCTTCACTAAGTGTGATCAGATTTTTCCTACAATGCTCAAGTAAAACAGTCTGTTCCCTACATGGACTATGACTTGGTTTGATGGCTGAATTGTTCCATCATTAGCATTTGATAAGAATGCATTTAAGAATAATTAAATATTGAGTTTGTATGGAAACCTTAGGGCATAACATGATATATTTTCTCAGAGATGAAGAATATCTTTGATGTCCAGTGCAAAAATGTCCTCTTCATTTTTCTCTCTCTTCCCTCCTGCCATACCATCATAATCAGCTGACCTTTGCACTCAAAAGCCAAAAATTTAGTGACCAAAAGAGCTAAAGGTTGTCATCTGTTAGGATGCTAGTCACAGGAATAAATTTGGAGTATGTTAGATTTCTTTTTACTTTTCCACATAATTTAACATAATTTGTAAAATTACTATTTATGTTTTTATGCTGTTAAAGTAATTACTTCAATGTCTTTCGTGTGGAGTGTACAGTAAATCTTATCCCAGGTACTGTTATGACGCAGCAAGCTTAGGCCCTTTCGTTGACCTCAACCAAATCTAAATGGGAAAACAACTGAATTTGGAGGGGTGTATTCTTTGTACTGATTAATAGTGTTGATATGTATTATTGGTCGGAGAAGTATTCTCATTTTTGTGATCTCTAGAGGAAGACTATATCTCAGCATAGTAAATCAATAATTTTCCTTTTTAGACAAAAGAGATTTTGGAATGCATTATTACTTAATGTCCATCTGATGTATCTTTGACATACATTTGACAGGTTACCCATCTGGTGAATACCTCCAGGTTTCATTCCTAAGTCTTTAACTCATTATGATCTACCTTGGTGGAAGTGATGTGACCACATTTACAGAAGTGGAGCTCTACCTGAGCAAAACCTGAATAACTTGCAGGCTGGATCTTCAGACTGTTGCTTCTTAATTTAAATTTGAAATTAGGTCTGAAAAATTCATACTTAATATTACATATCATAAAACTACTGTTCAAATAGAGCATACTACAAACTGTACGCACTCAACACAAATCCTGCACTAGTTCCAGTCATGTCAGTTTCTAAAGAAAACACTGTAAACTTTTTGAAGTTTACAAGATGGCAGGAATTTTTAGCAGAATAAAAACGTTGAGTTTTTATCAGTGTGAGCTTTGTGCAATGGCCATTTGGTGGAATGTGTCTCATAGCTCCTAGAAAATGTCCTGCAAGTCCTACTCAAATATGATCCCAACAGCCATCTCAATGCATTGCCCTGTTGGGTTGTTTGATTCAATGACAATCATGTCAGGAAAGGGTTTAGATTTCCTATCTGCTAAGTAGGACCCATAGGAGATGGTCACAAATCCCATTCCAATAGTTTACAACTTTACCTCATTTGCATAGTGAGGCTGTATCTTGAAAGCCTTATGCCTGAGAGAGAGCTTTCCCATAATATTAATGCATATCTACCTGACTGAAACATCTGTAAGAACATCCACAGCTCTCACAGAAGAGACTAGGAAATTAAATCCAAAGGCTCTCTCCATCCCTGTGTATTCATGTGGGTCTTGGAATCCAGGCCAAGGATTTGGCTGATTATTGGCTATTAGTGATTTCTTTATCTGAGAATGACAAGCATTCTGAGCACACCTAAATCCATCCTACCCTTGCCCTGAAGGTAGCTTACTCTCTTTTTAAACTTGTGTTTGGATAGTTTGAATAAATAGTAGCTCAGACTAGTTATGGCCTGTTTTTGCCCTGTTTTAATTGTCTTGACAATTATCTGGACTTCTAAAATTTTTCTCACATGATTCATACATGTCTTTCTTCTGCCCAACATGGCAATTGTATGTGTGTGAAAGAAAATGCTAGGTAGGTTGTAGCCATGCTCTCTCCCTTAACAGAAAATGATACTATTTCAAAGTTATATAGACACTTGTCTTTACTACACAGTACACAGCAGTTGGTTTTCTTTCTTATACCATATTTACATTATGTCATTATGTCATATATAAGACATTATGATGTCTTATGCATCAACAGTGCAGCTATTGCATATATTTGTGGAGAATTCAGTAGTGTCATAGTTTCAGATGGCATACCTTCTTCACCCAGGGCAGTTGGTATCTTACTGACAACAATTGGTAGATTTCAAAAGGGAACACTTTACTTAGTGAAAAGCAACGAATATGGAACTATATCTCAAAAAGATATCTAAGTCTAAAATTTAACAATAATAATGACTACATTAATAATGGTGTATTAAATTCAATAAATGAGCAATCAGCATGATCATGGACTCCTAAGAGGTTTTTATTAGTGATATCATGTACAGAGGACCCATCTGAAAAGGTGCCACATCATTTTTAGTACTTTGCTAAGCATCAGAGTTCTTAAGCCAATCTGCAGCAGATGAAATAATCAGAGGCTGGTAACTCAAGTGATTTCTCTGATAAAAGTTGCATGAGAAGCCTATGGCAGACCCAAGAAAAAAACCCAGGTGTCCTAGATCCTGTGCCAGTGGTTCACACACTGGGCTGCATTGTTTTTATGTATTTTCTAAAAGGGGCTCCAAACCCTTTCATAGTGTGCTTATAGCATACAGCAGACACCTCCATGCTGTGAGCACTTCATGTGCCATCCCTGGAATGCAGCATGGCTGCATAAAACAGCACAAAAGCAGCATGCCAGGTGGAGTGTGAGAAATGAAGGAAATGTTATTCAGGTGGCATTGGAAAGTCCTCAGCATTTTCAAATAGTAAGCTAAAAAATAAAAGGTAAAAATGCTGTGTTCCCAGTGCATCATTCTTCTGCAAATATTAGCCACAAAGATTTGGAAGGGGGTATGAACTCTTCAGTATGGACTATTGCTATTACACAGACACAGTAGAATGAATGTAACATGAGTATCTGGAAGCAATAAATGCAACACATTCTGTCATATATCATCCCATCATCCACTTAAAAATTTGGGAAGAATCAATGGGATAGTGTCAGGTTTACAGAATTTGTAAATATCTCCTCCTGACCTGTTTCTCAGTAGTAAAATAGGGTGTCTTATCTGAACAATCCTAGCTCAAGAATGGAATTGCCACTAGCTTCAGGATCAAGCATCCATTAACCTTGTTCAAAGGCAACAGTCGTCTCTACAGGACAGTTCTAAGAGAAATAATAAGGATCTGATACGGCTATGTGTATGTCTAAGGCTTGCATGAAAACAGTCTGTGTGTCAGTAGATAATTATTTTGTATGAGTTCTGGATGTTGGCCCAGATAAACAAGGCATTTAGTAGTCAAAGCTACAGTTGTTTAATATTGAAACATTTTGCAAAGACTTTCCAAGAGCTGTCAACTCTTTCAGGCTGACCTGTGGCAAGCTGAAAAAAAGATGGTGCATGTTTTATTTTTGGTGTTTCATTTTTTTCTGTTCACATATTCACTGTTTTGATAGACAGTACAATCTTAAAAATACTACTGTGGCAAGACGCCTTTCCATTAGCAAACTTCTTTTTGAGATGCAATTTGCAGAAACAGTCAGGTATTGAGCCCATTCAGCATAGTATCCAAGGAGTGAAAAGGTCTCCCTAATAAAAAAACCTCTGCTGTCTCTAACATTTGGCTACATCCATATTTTAACCTCTCTGTGTTATCCCAAGAGGAGGGTGAAGATTGTCTGTAATGAAGTCTGTATAATACTAAACACAAAGTGGAAAGTACTGAAAATCCATTTTGCCACACAGAAGTAGGGCAGATGGTCCAAGAGAAGTCTCTGTGCCAAAGAATTATTCCTTATAGGGAATGAGATGTGAGAGGTTAAAGATTCTGATGAGGAAGGAAAGGTACTGCAGACCTCAGGAGAGAAGTACAGCACCTCTGTACAACCGCACTGACATGACAGCAATCTGATATCAGCTCCACAGAGGGTCAATTCTTAAAAATATCTAGCATAGTGTGTCACTGAAAAAGATTTCAGGCACCTCTAAGAGATTTGTTTTCTGCACTGTACTCACAAATACATTTACAGTATTGCCAATGCAGTTCTGCTAACTTCAACCAAGCCTCTTAAAGCTGGGAGCCCTTCACTCCACTACTTAGGTGAGAAACAGAATTGCTGCATTCCTTTCCTTCTGGGAGACACAAGGGGCAGGCCTGGGTGCAGCAGTCAGGGTCAGGTGAACAGAACTCAGCATACAGCAGTAAGGTCATACCTTGCCCTGTGCATAGGGGAGTTAAAAGGAAGCAGGCTGTCTCCCTTCAGCTAAAATTGAGATGGACCTGTCTCCTCAGCAATGAAATTCCTACTATTCCTAGCACAGAATCCATCCTTTAAGGAATTACTCAGTCCTTAAGGTAGAGAAATCCAGTTGTTTGGCCAGAACCACAATGATTTTGCAGCTAGCTCAGAGCTACCGTATCTTAGATCATGCAGCAAATAATTGGGATTTCTGCTTCTTGTTGATGCAGCATTTAGAGGGTCAGAGGGGAGAGAGCACCTCAGGTTTGCTGTCATGCATGTCAGCACTCAGACTGTGCGGGAAGGGGTCCAAGAGGTACTGATGGACATCTTCACTTGGATGTCTCCAGGACAGTCAGAGAGTGATAAGGAACAAGCAGGGCAAAGTTAATGTGAATTTTACAACTTTGTAATGTGATCATCTTTGCGGTTTCTCCTCTCCCCTGTGTCAAATCATATTCACTTAGTTATCATGGTGAAACTCCAGTGTAACATTAACAAAGTCCTTCATACTAATTCATATGCATTGGTAAGAATTAAATTCAAATACAGCTCTCAAAAATTAACATTTGCATATCTCACTAGAGCAAATGAATTGCACTGAGTCACCATGAAAATTGACTGGGTAAGCTAAACGCATAGTTTGGCTAGAGTCAGCAAGCAGGATACTTTGTCTCCACTCCCACAGACAGAAATCCACACCAAGATTTTTTTGGTGTGCAAATGAGCCTGATTTACTTTGATTATAAAACAGACTCATAGCTTAATAAAAGAAACCAAATTGCCTTAACTTGCATGTGCATGTGGAACCTCCATAAATTATGGTCATATATAATGAATGGAAGAAAGCCACAAAGTTACATGAAAGCAAATGTTCCAATCAAATTTTGCTATGGTGCAAATCTGAAGTGACTTCACCAAAGTCAGTGAAGTTTCCATGAGTTTACATTGGCTTAGCTGAAAACAGATTCTCCTCATTAGCATTCAGCTGAAACTTTCACATGACAAGCAGCATCACGGGGCTGATTTTTAAAGGCTCAGCTTTCTTCACATTACATGTATGATTCCTGCTTCTTGGGCAGCCTGAAAATAACATCTTGGAAAAAATTTCACTTCTGAAGGAGACTTGTCAGTACTTAACATTTTGTGTCATCATATACTTCTATATGTGTATTTGATGTACTCAACAGTCCCCTCTACCTGGGTACCATATGCCAAACATCCAAGCATTGGTAAAGATCAGATTTCACTTGGCTTTCTGTTTCCAGTGTTTGATTCAGGGAAGGCAGATAGTATGGCCACCAAATTACCAGTGTTGATGTTTTCTACCAAGAGCTGGGAAAATGTTTTTCAAACTTCCTAAGGAAGTATGCCTGGATCAAATGTGTAGACCTGTTTTAAAATTCATCATTCATCACATCCATTGTTCAAAGTCTCAGACTGACTAAAAGGACAGAAAATCTGTAAAATTCCAGCCACCACGTATTTAATATGCCAAGGGGCTGGATGTGCAGTCATGTCCTACAAGTTTGCTTCTCAAGTGAGCATCCCTTTTACAGGCAGGCAGGTGGGTGCTCTGGCATGAGTGCATGAGGCAGGAGCTGGTGTAAGCCCACCCCTCCAGCAAGCAGATTTGGGAAATAACCCCAGAGATCATCACTTGAGCTAATGCCTCTCTCAGTGACTGTGACACTACAACAGTTCAGTTGCCACCAACACGTTCTTCGGTGTATGAATCACTGGGATGGTTTTCAAAAGATGTTTATGTGCCTGGAACAGAAATGATCTCTGGTGTTGACTTGCGAATTTAGTGAACTCACCAGCACACACCATATTCCTCTCTTACCCACAATTTTTGATTCTGACATTTTGAGCCCTTTTGACAGAAGAACATAAATCTTAATTCCAGTTTCATGTTTACCTCTGAGCAATGGTTATGTGTGGGAGTAACTGCTGGCAGAAGTTTTGACCAGAGTTAGACCAAGCAAAGTCACTTCAGATTCACTTTTCTCTTTCTCACGCACAGGAATTCTCCTATAGAAGGGTGTTGTAATGAGGGTGTGACACACAGGAATGTCAGGGGAAAAAAGCCTGCTCCTTTTTTTTTTTTTTTTTTTCTGGCATATAGAGATCTAGGGTAAGGGTTTAA